>JASDQU011311508.1:9766-25279 GCA_032191745.1 Picea mariana
CATCATCAAGATCCATTCCGCACAACTTGGCTTTGGTTCCGTTGCATTCCGACGATTTCCGTAATTTTGAGTTATTATGGGTCATATCTTAATTAAATTCACTACGAAGGTCATAATGAGCATATTACTTGGAGAAATCTCTTAGTGTAATAGCTCATCGGAATCGGGAAGAAGAGCATTACAGGATAAGATGATGAGAAGAGACTTTCAGTGGCCGAAGAAGCCATAAGGATGGATGAATCACTTTTTAGAGGTAAAATGGTTAATTAATTAATTAATTAAGTGATTTAATCAAGGAATAATAAAATATTAGTAAAGTCACTTGGAGAGAAAAGGTCAACAACGAATTAGGGTTTCGAGAAGCTATAAAGGAAGGGTAAAGCAACCTAATTCATAATTATGTTATGATTTGATATTGAGATATTTGCAGAGGAGGAGGAAATCGACCCCCTTGTTATTTTGTGGATTTCTGGAGGAAACCACCACCATTGTTCRGTTTCGGTGTTGAGAGACACACCCTACCTATCGAAGATACCATCCAGGTATTTCACCATGCATTATAGTGTCYAGTTCAGTGATTGCGCAGCTCAGCYAGTGAGGGCGTAAGTGTTAGAGAGAGGGTTTGTGCGGTCGCTTGAGACAGTTCAGATTTGGCCGATTCCTTCCGACCCATTAGAGAGCTAGCCAGGGCACACCTATTGAACCACTTGTCGTYAGTTTTCGACGGTGGAATATCYCGGAAAGCAGAAAACAATCATTTAGGGCACAACTCTYGAGGAAACATATTTGGGGTTCCAGGGGACATTCTGGGGCAGATCTGAGGAATCCCTTCCGAACCATTACAGAGGAGACCAAGACGATTGTTTTGAGCTATACATCGTTAGATTCCGTCGGTGGAATCACTAGGGTGCACTCATTGAGCCCAGGAGGTGCATAAACCCCTAGGGGGTGACATCCAGAGCTTCAAAGGTCGAATCTTCAGTCCGACAGTCATCGGGATCAGTCTAGAGCAGTGTTACCAACATCTCGATAATATCTCGATGTTGGCGATATTATCTTCAAAATCAAGGTCGACGATATTTTCCGATATTTTCATTCTTACAACATTGTTTTTCATTCTTATGACATTTTTCGATATTTTGCCCGATGTTGCCGATATTTTCGTTTTCAGACCCTCGGCGATATTTTGCCGATGCCGATATTTGCAACAATGGTCTAGAGACCAGGGCATATCTTTTGAGACAGTTTCCAGCGCATTCCGACGGGTATCACCATCAGGGTGAGTTTTCCGGATTCTACAACAGTTACCGTGAGCTGCAAGACTTCTTTTTGTCGATCTATCCGTGCATGCGCAGACCAACACCCATTCTTCTGATCACGGGTATTTCTTATCAGTTGATTTGTATTCCAGTGACGATCCATGAGATCCAACTGACGATTATTATATCTGCTTCCAGTTATTATTGTATTTCCTGCGTTTTCCGCATTATATATATATCAGTGCGCTGTGTTGTCCTTATTTCATATGCATTGTCTTATACTGCTAAAACCCATAATAAACTGGAACACACATGCGAAAATCACCAAGCATGTTCACACAATAACTCAAACGCATTCAGAAACCCCCAGTGTATCAAATTCAGTGGAAAAAACTGTAGTTCAACAGTGGATATCTAAATTAGTTGGATCAGGGATATTACATTACCCCCTTAGTCGCAAGATTGATCCAGGGAACCCTTGGCTAGAGGGGTTAGCCAACATAAGAAGAAACAAAACACTTCCCTCTCAACGAGAGTGGAAATTTTGCATCACGCCAAGCTTGTCTCTGGAGCACCTCGAGTCTTTCTGCTCCTAGTCAAATCAGCATGGCTAATAGGAGAAAGACTATGCATAGGCCATTCACGACTAGCCAAATCAACATGGCTAATCCTGGGAGTGAATGTATCATTCTCCCTTGGTCAAATCAACATGACCAATATGGGAGAATGTCTGCCTGATGCTACTCATCTGTGGATGTGTACTGGAGCTTCACAGTTCCCTTCTGCATCATGTTTCAGATGAAGCCCTGCAAGAAACTTTCGAAGCCATTCTGCTTCACGGCTTGCAATACTCGCTGCTATATACTCTGCCTCTGTTGTACTGAGTTCCACTGATGTCTGCTCCCTGCTCAACCACGAGACCCTGCTCAACCATGAGATCACATTGATCCCAAACTGAAACAACATCCGAAAGTACTCTTCCGATCCACTGCACTCCCTGCCCAGTCAGAATCTGTATATCCTTGCAACTTCACATCTCCATCTGAGGCATATCTCAATCCATATTTACTCGTATCACGTAGGTATCTCAATATATGTTTTGCTGTCAACCAATGTACATGTCTAGGTTCAACCATGTACTTGACTTAGGGCTTTCACTACAAGACATATGTCCGACCTAGTGTTAACTAGGTACATCAAGAATCCAATCTGTTGTCTTGTACATCATGGGATCCATCAAATCTGAGGATGAATCACTCAGGAGCTTCAGATTTTATCGTCATGGGTGTGGCCATGGACTTGTAGTCCATCATCCCGAATCTTTGCAGGGTCTCAATAGTATATTTTCCTTGGCTAAGGAAAATCTCATCTGATCTTTGCCATACCTCCAATCCCAAGAAGTAAGGCATCAAACCTGGAATCTTCATTTCGAACTTTGAAGTGAGCTCCCTTTGAAGCTTGACTCCTTCTGAGTCTATATAATCTTCGGAGTCATCTGCTCCCTCTACATGTGCTGGCCTCTTTTGAAGTCTAATCTCATATGAATTGTCCTGGGGAGGTTGCTCCTCTCTACTGGATCCTGAGGGCTGACTCCCTTTGAACTCTAGCTCCTTTATTACATGGATGTGTACAACTCTTATGTCTGGATAATTTGCTCCATGTCTCAGCTAGGGACCATCTGAACTGTTGTCTCCTGCAACCGACATTACAACTCCCTCTCAGAGCTATTACCTATGACCTGCCTGGAACAAGAAACAAGAACACCAACATCTCCATGGTAGCCTCCATGGAATTTACAAGATAACCTGCCTGGAACAAGGTCAACAACCGCAAACATCTCCTAGTCGAGATTAATTTATCTTGTAAACAAGTGCATTATTAATATGATCATTCACCTAATGTAGTGGTACCGACAATAATCAAGTGTTTACTAAACTAGTAATAACGATAGCAATAATCGAATTCTAAGGATTGCTATCCTAGTTTCAACACTTAAACTGCAACAATATAAAGAAATATCAAACCTGATATGCAAACCTGAAGTTTAGTTGCTGCTGTCCCACTTGGGTTGTCTTCTATAGTTTCCCTGGTCTTGTGCTTGGAAGCACTACTTGCTAAAGGACATACTCTTCATCCTACTCTTCAACATCTGCTACATGTGCATGGTGCTTCTTCTTTCCCTTTTCATTTTTAAGAGGACATTGTGCGGCATAATGTCCCATCTCCTTACAGTTGTAGCATCTGATATTTGACACATGCTTCTTGTGGCGTGGTTTCTTAGGCTTCTTCGGGCTGCCTTCTTCCCTTTCCTTTCTCTTCTTCACTTGGGAAACAAGTGCTTGATTTTCATCATCATTAGTCTTTTGTGATTTGGATATCAACCTGGATTCCTCTTGGGTGTAGTCTGCGCATATCTTGTTGAACTTGGACAATTTCCTTCCGGTGCAAATCCCTTGAACAAATGGATCCCAAAAGGAGGGAAATCCATTGAGTGTAGTAGTCACGAGTTCAATGTCTTCTACTAGATCACGAATGACTGCTAACTGGTCCTTGATCCGCGAGATCCTCATGAAATAGTTGGCTACTGTTTCTGAACTGTTCATGGTCACGTTTCTGAATTGTAAGTTTTCGACTGATATTCTTACTTTCATAGAGTCTGGTTAGGGCATCAAACATTTCCTTCGGTGTCTTCAGTTCTGATACATTAGGTATCAGATGATCCTTTATTGAGTCTGTCAAGATCCTCTTGGCCTAGACTTCATTCTTCCTGAACTTTGCTTGGGCGTCTTCTTCTTTTGGTTCTGGAAGCATCTGCTTGATATGATCCAATAAATCATTCTCTTCTAGAATGAGAACTCTGTGCTTCTAAGATACGAAGTTGTCTGCTCCATCCAATCTATCTTCAACTCCCATGCTGGTAGAAACCCTAGCACTAAAAAACCTCAATTTTTCAAACTTCACCAAACTTCATGATTAGGATTTCAGGGGGTGCGCTAGGGTAGGGCGCACTGCCCTGTGAAATAATTATCCCTAAACGTCCTTGGGACAATGCTCAACGAGTTTGACAAAGTATTGGAGCTGCAAGATGCTGCTGTAATGATCTTCCTTCCAATGGTCAAATAGTTCTGAAGGTAACCAACTCTGATTCCATGTTAGATTTTCCTTATTTATAGAGCATTAATGTTACTTGTGTTCTTTTACTTCATTACCATTAAGATATATATATCATGTATTGAGTAGTAGCAGTATAAACAAGAGACAAAAAGAACACTAGATTTATCCTGGGAAAACCCCAAATGGGGGAAAATTCCAACAACCTTTCTTAGATAGATTCCGTTCACAAAGCAAGTCCAATCAGATAAACCCTAGCACAAAGGCTAGCTCAACCAGAAATACCACCACAACTGCAGCAACAACACCATACCAAGGTAGCGCACCTCCTCAAGGAGTAGCGCACAAGAGAGAGATACCAAAAGATTGAACAAGAAGGAACTATGTCACCTTCTCCAAACTTGCGCCTTGCTTCTGGGTGGATGAGAGAGTGTGAGTGAGTGAACAAATGAGCCAAGACGTCCTCTATTTATAGTCTTCCTATCCTTCTAGTTGGGCCGACTTCTCTTCTGGGAAGGTGTCTTTTCATTATACTTTATTCTTTTGGGCCGACTTCTCTTCTAGGGTATTTAAACATCTGTCCAATGGATATCTTGCTTCCAAAATCTTCTCCACATCTAAGAAAGGTCATCTAGGAGGGAAAGATCCTCCCTCATCTACCAAAACATCAACAGATATGAAGTGTTGAAACAATGTACCTCGATGTGTAACGTACCATGTCATCTGATGTGAGTGAGCCGAGGTATCTGTGGGCAACTGTTTGTGGAGAGTCTGGAATGTCATCATCGAAACTGCTGCTTGTAATGTGGATCATGGAGAAAAAATCTCCTCTAGCTACTCCTAGAAGTGAGGGGTTAACAATTCTAGTTCTTGGTTTTGATAATTTTGGACTCATATCATATATGAGATACCTATTGATACATGAAATTTTGTACAACTACTGATACTTTCATTGTATGGACATGGCTTTCTTGAATATCAATGAAAATTGCTTTTCTTTTGTAAAAATATGTATATATCTTTATATTTTTGTATGTGTCGAGTTTTTCCTGATTTTTTCCTAATATGAGTCAAAATCTTGGTTCTTTTGTCTCTTTTGAGTTTTTCCTGATTTCGGGTTTGGTAACTTTGGACCCACAAAGGATGAAATTTGCTACGATGTTGCCATATGGTGGGATTTCACGCAATGTGTGTTCGACATGGTAAAGAGAAGATTCACTCTAGGAACAAGATGGTTGCAGAGCTCCTAGAAATGTTCTTGCCTATAGATTACCCACATGCATTACTTAGGATGCAAAATTTGAGATAGAAAGAGTAGTGTACAAGAGTATGCAGAATAATTTTACAAACTTTCTGTATGCATTGGGCATAAGGAGGATGATGGCACACTTCATGCCTTGTAAGAAGACCAATGATGTGACATATTGCATGGAGATATTGTTTATGGATTGAATCCAAGAGGATTAGTAGACTTGGCTGATTTTCTAATTGAGATGCAGAGAAGTGATGACACAAAAGCATTTATAGAGTAGATGGAGCAAGTGTATCTGCAGGTTTGTGAGAGACTTAGAAACACGAACATAGAGTAGAAGGAGTGCACAAATACACGTAGAAGGTATAAGTCATTTGCGGTTGGTGATTTGGTTTTCTTACATCTTAGGAAAGAGTGCCATCCCAAGGGTGCTTATAGCAATCTAAATGTGAAGAAGATCATGCCATGCATGATAAACAATTTTTTTAGCAACAATGCACATGAAGTGTAGTTGCCGACAAAATTTGGTATATGACCCATGTTTAATGTTGTAGATGTATGTGTATGGTGAAGGATACATTGTTATGGATGAAGATGATGTAGAGGGAGAACACACGTACGCAGATTGATGAAGATGAGAAGCGTAGATTATAAGCAGTATCTGGTCAAATGGAAGAACAAACCTGATGCTAACAATAATTGGATTTCTGGAGCGAAGTATTAGAAATTTTACAAAGAGAAGGTGGTTATAGAAGAGGCAGAGGATGGAGTAGTGTAAGAATGCACTTTGTTTTATTCACAAGGGGAAGGTGATGTAGGGGCATCCATAACACAACTAAGTCCATGAGCAGGCCARGCAAATGCAATACAAGTCAACACATATAGACAAGCATTACAAAGACAAGCACGACAAAGACGAGAGTGTCACAAGTGCGCGCGATATTGGTAAGCACAACACAAATGAGTACAACATGATTTGAAGCATGGGTGTTGTTACCCCCCATGCCTAGGGGTAACTACAGGAGATCATGTTTCGTGGGCCACAATGGAGAACATGATCCCGACCATGATGACGATCAACATGTCCACAAATGGAAACCCACCAACCTCCTCATTCATCCTTATAGCTACAGGTCAACCATAGCTAATCACATTCAAGCAATCCGAATTATGGGAGATGGTAAGCCATCGTCACCATGAGGTGGGTTAGTCCTTATTTTATGCAAAGTGTTGTGCTTAATTTGTTGGGCGTGTGGATGAGGATCTTTGGTTGAAGTTGGATAATGGATCATTAGTTTGGGAAATTGTGTCAGTTGCCTTGTTTCACCTTGGTGGTTAGCTTCTATGCCCTAGTCTCGTGATGTCACCGCCCAAGGAAAAGGGGTACTACTGGGGGGGCCCTTATAAGGGTAACGTTTCGTTCCCCACACACTTGACACTTTCCATCCTGGAGTCTCTCATAGTGTACTAAACTTCGACAATGGGTCATGGTCCATTCTCTCATGAGAAGAGGGGTTGAAGGCGGTTGATTGAAACTGCTAATAAAAGAATAAGAAACTGATGCTAAAGAAAGAAAGGAATGATAGCAAGAAAGGACTGACAAAAGCTAGTCAAAACTTGATCTCTACTCTTTCARTGCTCACCCCGGTCCCAAATAGCAATGCTAAATCTTGAAACCTTATAAAAGGGGACTTGCAAATATGAAAAAGCGGACTAAAAAGATGGCTGATAAAGGGGTTTGGAAAAAAWTAACGCGTAAATATGGGGTAACTCAAGAGCAAGCGCACCCTCCACAAAGGYGCTCATAGATATGGATTCAATGACACCATGAACCATGAAGTAAGCCCTAAAACCATATCACTATCACACTTACTCTTGAAGGGTTTTTACTTTCCCTGTCACTCTCGGGACCTATCCCTCTACCTGGGTTATTTTATTTCTTGTCTAGGTGGCACACCTAATAGGGTTGGATGAAGCCTCTCTCATACTTAAGCTTGTCAACTCACACGGGGTCCTGGGCTAGTGTGATGCTTGAAGGAGATACTGAGGTGAATTGTCTTACATGGCTTATATCTTAAGTTTCAACTTACTTTGCATGTTTTAAGGACTAATGTTTCTTATGAACTTTGGCTAACCATGTTTTATACTTTGGTTTGTTTTGGATGGCCCTAACATGGTTCTTTGAGGGACGTCCTGGGCTTGTTCCCAGAACGTCGTGCCTTTATTGCAGGACTTTGGCATGTGTGATGGAGAGTAGTGGGTCATCTAGTGACTCACCACCCTCAAACATTGGCTCTCACATCCTCAGAACCCTAAACGATGGACATATGGGCTTGGTAGGAGCAGATTCAATCATGATGGCACATAGATGGGCTGGAGGCAGGCTAGGTAGAGTACCCCAAGAATTATTTGGCACAAGGATCAGGGACATTGTAGCAACATACAGTCAGAGACGGTGTAGAGATGAGATGCAACTCCCCAGGGCCTAGACGCAACACTTGCATCTTGGACATTAGCCTTATTATGGTGATGATGTCACCTTCTAGGGTATGGCACAACTAGTGTTTGATGCACACATGGGGTACTGATGACACATGGCATGATTTTCTATGAGGAGAGACATCACTTGCCCCCACCCTGCTCCGGATTGATGCCACATGGCCTATCGAAGCCTCCTACTTGCCCAAGAGACCTTGACGTCTCACACGTGTGGGCTATTTTGATTGTATTTTGCATTTATTGCACTTGTAAAGGTTAATTGAGGGGTCGGCCCCACTTAAATTGAATGTTATGTTATGTTTGTGGACAAAAGTGAGATGCTAGGCCTCATATATAAAAGCTAGCTCCCATTTCTTTTTTGAATCATCATTCTCTCACCTTAGTGAGACACTACTTCCAGCCGTTAGAGGTTACTAGCTCTTTCTCTCTCATGCGCTATGCTTGGAAAGATTTTTTATGGATGGTTTTGCTGATTATGGATGGATATTTCTGCTATTAGGGTGAAATTCTCTTGGTTTCTTGGATGAAGTAAGTAAATTTCTGAAATTGTTGTTTATGCTATAAATGTTCATGGTGAAATTGTTATTTTGTTGCAAGAAGTCTTGTTTATTGAAACCCTAAGAGAGGAACATAAGTGCTTCTTCCTCTCACAAGGTGATATTTGTCTAAAATTGGCTAATTGTCCTTGCTAGGGTTAGAACCCTAAAGCCCTAAAGTGCTAGCACTTTAGGATTTTAGCCCTAGATAATCGATCTTTGACCTAGTTGAAGCTACAAGAAGGGAGAAACGGTTTCTAGGGCCCAAATGTGCTTGCACCCTAGAAGTCCTTTCTCCTCAAGTTCTCAGACCTAAGGCCCAAATGTGCTTGCACCCTAGGGTTTAGATCCTACCTCTWGGTTTCAAGTAGGCCAACCTTCAAGCTTGGTTGCATTGAAAGACTCCATWCCCTAGAAAGGCATTAATCTAAGAAGCAACTCTCTTGGTGAATTGATTGACAAACTCTCTCTCTCTCAAAACTCTCAAGCATCCTACTAATTGCATTAACACTAACCTTAGCAAACTCACTAAACAACTTGTTGCTGTTATAAAAGATTTGCTACAGCCATCTAATTCACATTAATTTGCTGCATACACCAATCTAAAGATGGCTTAACTCGCTCAGAAATAATATCTAACAATTGGATAATATTCTATTGGGTGTATGCTTAATTTTCATGGTCAATTGTCGTGTTTCTGAGCATTTATTATTGTTGCTGTTACAAATTACTTGTTGCTGTTATAAAACTGGTTTACTGCTGCAATTTGTAACGGCCATAGCAATCTAACTTGTCTAGTGTCTAAAAGAGGTATTTATTGCATACTTTGACTTGGAAATTGTTATATATATGCTGCAAAGTTTTCTTGTTTCGGGCAGGTACCAAATCATCTTCAAACCTCTTCTTTTCCTTGACCTAGAACAACCATTCCGTGATCAAGACAAGAGGTGGTAGGCTTGGCTAATAAACTTGCTATTTGATCCCTTGAGGTCACCAGTGAAGCTTCCCTTGTTGTGGACCTCTTCCATCACTAAAATGAGGGAAGTCCCTACTTAGGTGATATGGTAGGTTCTTCCATAGTCACGCAAGATTTGGGGATCTTGTGGTGGGATTTGCACATGTACAAATCATGCGATAACAGGTGTGATAGGAGAAAAGTGTAGCACATAATTCAGGCGTGGAGATAGAAATCGTAAGTTAGGTAGAGGAAAAGTGTGCATAGAATTTTGACTTCATCTAGGGTGCAATAAGAGCGTGACAAGGAGCGTGCATTGTGAATATGACAATCATGCTTGTCAATGTGAGTATGACAAGCACATTTGACAATGGTGAGGGTGATGAGCACGTGTGACAAAGAGAGCACGACAAAGGAAGTTGAAAGGTCATAGTGGAAGATGAAGGGATAGGAAGATACTTGAAGGGTTCACCAAAATTGTCTATAGGAGGTGGCACTCGCACTCTCGGTTAGGGTTGTGTTAACCCCTGGATTTTCTCACTTGCAAATCCTGATGGTTAAGAGACAACATGTTCTATTTGGCTAGCATTCATATAGTTTTCCTAGAGATAGCTTGGTGTGAGCCAAGGTTCGTTCCCGTATGAGTTCAAGTATAGGATTGGTTTAGTGATGTTTCTTGCTTCGGAGACATAGTTTGCAGAGGTTTTCATGGATTAGAAAGACATGGTTATTTTTGGCATATTTCCTACTTCTTAGGAGACATATTTCAAAGGTCCGCATGGCAGTTTTGATCACATATTCAGAGTCCTTGCGAGCTCACAATTCCAGTGAGCCTTTTTTGGACAACATGTAAGCACTTACTATTATTAGCAGTTGGAGTTCCAGGGTTCATATGACGATTCTGAGCATATATTCAGGTTCCTTACAGAAAATCAAATCCGATGAGTCCATTTTCATTGACATGCGACAAGATTCTATTTTTAGGCGTACTATATTTAGCATGGTTCTCCTAGTAGCCTTGGACGTTTTTGATCTTTTTATATTTTTTGGGTAGACTGCTATTTTTAGCATGTCTACTTTTAACAGTGCTATTATTAGCAGGTGTGGTCGCCATGTAGAACAACATGTGGTAGTTGCAAGTTATGACATGTGGCAGTCGCCGTGTGGCAAAACCTAGGTGCATACATGGTTAAGACAATTAGGGCGCATGCATTATGCATTGACTTGTGACGAGTTGGCATATTATGTATGTTGGTAGTTGACATGGTTGACTTGACTAGAGACTAACTCTCCCTTTCTCCCACTTTACTTCTTCTATCGAATGCTCTCTTCCTGCCATGCACATTGTTGTCTTATCTCATGCGCATATCCACTCAACTCCTTGATCTCACGCGCCAATCCTTAACTTCCTCACTCCTTCACGCTCTCTCATCTTCCACTTAACTCCTTCTAATCCATGCACCTATTATCTTCTCCTTATTTAGCGCCTCCACACTCCTTTAACACATGCGTTTCCTCCATTTATCCATGCGCATCACTCTTTTTAGTGCGCATATTCTCCTTACTCCCTTTTAAACACATGTCCTTTCTCATCATTCATCCCCCTCTTCATATGCACATTACATGTATTTGCTCATTCCCCTCTCATGCACACTCMCTCTTCTTTCACTTAAACTCCCTAATTAACTCGCCTTTCCCCTTTTATCCCATATGCATTCCCTCCTTCCACCCATGCACATCTTTTTCCACACATGCACATTCCCTTTTTGGACCATGCACCATGTCTTCCCTTATCCCTTAATGCGCATAGATATTCCCTTTTCCAGGTATCTTTAGTTAACACAACACAATCACACAAGTTATGACACATAGAGTGCATGTTTACTTCACCTCACTTACTCCTTAATGCGCCTTGCATGAGGAGAGGTTATTCTTGGGATGTGCACCCTCTTAGTGCTATATATTGAGGGTTCTTCCATTCATTCTAGGTCAGATTTCAGTACAACAACACACTTTCTCATTCTTTCTCTCTTCTATTCTAGCTTCTATTTCTTTGTGCAAGAGTCATTGCTATGCCAGTTTTTGTACTTGTCTTCATGGTGCAATTAGCGTTTTGGAAAATGCAGGAATAAAGCTTTGTTATGCTTGTATCAAGCTCTCAAGGATTGTTGGTATTGTGTTTTGATTAGAAGTTCTTAGCCTTTTATCTTGGTATTATTCAACCATTTAATTGTGCTTTCTCTCTCTTTTTCCATACTTCTTAAAGATAATATTGCAGGGATTCTACCACTTCAATTTTTAAATTATACAAATTAGCCCTTTTGGTAGCTTGATCGCTAGCCAAAGGTCGTCGTGTGTGTGTATTTTCGAGTTTATTTTGCAGATTTACAGGGAACATAGCACATCAAAATATAGGGACACCACCCTGAGGTTGGCACGCATTGGCCTAGATGGAGAGGAGTTATTTCTAGTGGCACTTAGGGCATCTTCTCCTATAGTTGCATGGATTTCTAGCTTGCTGTTTGATAAGTTATTCATATTCTTGCAAGTGCAAAAATTTGTGCTAACAAATTGGCACCGTTGCCATGGATGCATCAATTCTTGGATTGCAACGACATTGGTGAGTTTTTCGTTTATTTAATTTATTTTGTTTGAACTCACCTGGCGACTCCACAGGGAAGAAGGTCAACTCCACTGGGGAACACAAGAAGATCATCCAGATTTTGATCCACACAAGGTCTAGTTTTGGGCTTGAGTGAACCCTAACATCTTTTTCGGAGCAAGAATATACTTTCACCAAGAACTCCTCCTAAGTTGGTAAGCATATTAAGTTCTTTGGTATGTTCTTCCCTTGCTACTTCTATTCTTTCGACAAGTCCTATGGTGAGCGTAACTTCAACACCTTCATCGTTGGGTTCATGCCTATTTTCATCTCAAGCATAATACTCTGGAAACAACTGGGCTTGTCTTCATCTCAGATTAATATTATGGTTGGAGCTGTGAATCCAGTAAGGCTTACCTTAATTGTTTATGCCCCACTTAATTTTGTTGCAATTCCTAATCATCCTTATGACTTTCCTACAGGTGAATATCACAAACGCTTACCAAAGTTTGTAGGGAATTGTGGAATATTGGTTGAGGATCACTTGACTGATTTTTGAAAGTGGTGGATGATTGTGAGGTGGATCATGAGGATGTAGTGATGAGGATATTTGTGCAGACCCATGAAGGGGATGCACGAATATGGTACAAATCCCTTCCTGATGCCTCCATTGATGGATGGGATTCATTCCAAGAGTAGTTCACAGAAAGATGGGCGGATAAACAAGATAACTCTTTCTTACTTCAAGCTTTTTCTAATATTAAGAGAAATGAGAATGAGACTGTGCTCGAGTTTAATACGCATTTTTCTAAGACTTGTCATAGAATTCCTACTGGTGTAAGACCTAATGATGTTATGGCTTTGTTATACTATCTTGAGACATATGATGGAAAATTTGGTATTTTGCTCAGGGAGAAAGATCTTCACAATTTTGAGGAGGCACAAGCTGCTGTTATCAAGTTAGAAAGAAATATCCTTACAGCCTATAGCTTTCCTGCGATCCATGTTCCTGACCAACTAGGGAAGCTGACACCATTCAATGATATTCAACCATCGACCGTTATGAGCGTGCAAGAATTCTTTGTTATTGAAAAAGAACATATTGATCAACAAATTGCATCTTATCAAGTTTTTGGTGATGAACAAGATGATGATGATTCATGCTTGAATGCCCATGAACCAGTAGTGGCACCACTTGAGTCATATGCAGAATTCCATGAAGATGAGGATGAAGAGTTGAGTTTTCAAGTGTGTTCTATTAATGATGATAAAGTATGGCAGGAAAAACCACATGTCAACTATGCAGAATTCAATCAAAAAGAAACTTCATCCTTGCATATCCCAACAGTGATTCAAGAACAATTTGATCAATTACTATTGGAATAGGGGGAGCAACCTTTGGTTTAACCAGAAGATGATATTCCTTACAATTTGCCTATGATCCCACATTCAGATTTTGTTCTTCAAGAGGATCCTTTGACTGATCATTGCTTGGATATCAGGGTCAATCATGATCCAGTTGAGCTGCAAATGATGAAGGTATTTTAGCAAGTAGATTCTAAGATATTTTCATGTTCATTATTGTTGAAGTACCATGTTCCAAGTTCCAATCGATAGCCTTCATAAATTTCTTTAGCAACAAGTACATCAAGGCATCTTTCTGGTTTATGAGATTTCATGATTGGTTGCACTGGGAGGTTGACTGTGTTGATCTTCCTCATCTAACTGATCACTTAGTTGCATGGTTACATTGGTTATTCGAGAATGTGGATTAATCATGCCATCTTTGACTAATCTCCAATGAACAAAGGAGGTAAATTTTTTGGGTTATTGGGTATTAGAGTCCATTTCCTGTTTTTATTTTTTTGCTGTTTTTATGCTTCAGGACAAGAATTTAACTCTTTTTGTTTTGCAACTTTTTCTCTCAGCTTATCCACTTTTAGTCTAAGTAAAAGAGTCGCTGATTTTTTCCTTGTTTCATTAGCATGTGGTCATGTCTTGTGGTGTAATTAGTGCCTCACATGAGGCTGGTATTAGTTTCCTAATAATTGTTGTCCATTTTTTGAAATCCTTGGGTCAAAACTCTGAGTGTCTTATCATATGTTTGGCAAGTCTTTCTATCATCTTATATCTAAAGTGAGCTTGGATGAGGGTCAGTTTGTTAAACATTCCAAAGCATTTGAGTCCATTAGGAAGGGTAGAGTTGAAGAGACATAGGAGAGTCTCGAGTCATCTTATGTTTTGTCTCTTCATTGCTTTCTCTTGAGTCATCTTATGTTTTGTCTCTTCATTGCTTTTTCTTGAGTCATCTTATGTTTTGTCTCTTCATTGCTTTCTATTGAGTCATTTGCTATGAGTTAGTTGTCCCTCTCATCTAGCGGTAAGGACATGGTACCATACATCTTATATCTTCTTGAGTTGTCACTTCGTGTTGAGAGAAAGGATCTTCATCATTGCCTTTCCTTTCAGCAGGTCATTCCGCATCGACTCTGAAACATTATCTGGGGGGTGATCCMKAAGTGGAGCACCTTGATGGCCGTTAGCCTTATTGGCGGTCATTTCGCATTCAACAAGGCTGATCRTCATTGGGCCTTGATTGAAYGATCCTTGTCAGTGTTGGACTACAATACATCTTTCACAGTGACAGGTTGTGCTTGTACCTTAGGGCCTATTAGCCTTATTGGTGGGTTCCTTCGCGTTTGGTAGGTGTTTACATTATTGACATCTCGACTATGTGACTCTCTCCCATGTGTCARCTTCAACAAATTTTCCATAGGGAGGAGTGTACATGGTAGGTGGTAGAAGGTGTAGATTTTGATGAAACCCCCTTTCAACYAGTCAGTGGGAGTATTATATCTATTTTTGACTCCATTTCCCATTGGATATGCATTTTGGATCACAGGTCAACWTACAGGGAATTTTTTCTACGGACAGGCACAAGGCTCTATCGACATGTTTCTGCATGTTTTTCACAGAGTATTATTCTTGGTTCCAAACAGAGAGATTCATAGGTTCTCGACATCCTGCAGGGGGATCCCGTCCCCTTGAGTCGCCATTGTTAATCCTTGGGTTTTCTCACTTGCAAATCCTGAGGGTTAAGAGCCAACATGTTCTATTTGGCTGCCATTCAAACAATTTTCCCAGAGATAGCTTGGCGTGATCTAGGGTTGGTTCCCATATGAGTTTAGGTATAGGATTGGTTTAGTGGTGTTTCTTGCTTCAGAGACAGAGTTTGCACAAGTTCTATGGATTAGAGAGAGATGGTTATTTTTGGCATATTTCCTACTCTTTAGGAGACA
>JASDQU011311509.1:0-10836 GCA_032191745.1 Picea mariana
ATAGAAGGAAATCAGTTTATTCTCATAATCAATTTGTTTATTTTTTCATTGCATGTCCAAATATGTAGATTCACCCAATTTCACACAAAGGTTGTATAAGATTTATTAGATTCATTAGATGTACCTACAACCGAGAATGAGGATCTAAATCAATGGAGAATAGGGATCTATATCACGAGTCCAAAACTTTTTCCGTTGACTTTGTGTGGTTACATGGCTTTAAATCCTCCCAAAAACAATATCTTATGGTCTTTAAACAAAGTAACCACACCAATTCACTTCAGTGTTTCCTTTCCCATGCTTCGGGGGTATGCTAGTATAAGTTGCATGTTCGTAACAAAACATCGTCCTTACACATAATCACTCATATAAACCAAAATATCATATATCCATAATTAGACAATAATAACTCCACATAACATTTTATAACAACATATATGCATAAATAAAGTTGTGACCTTAAATCAAAATAAGGTTTAATATATATAGTTATCAAGTTTTATAGATACATGTCTATGTCTATGTCTATATATATATACAAAATTAGGTTCTAACAACCCTAATGATTGACTTATACTAATTAAAAATAAAAATAAAAATAATTATAATTTTTACTTTTAAATGATAGAGATCAACTTATTTTCATATATATATATATAACTTATTTTTTATATTCGATATAGTATTGTTACTTTATTAGTGCGTTTGAAGTTTCATTGCCATGCGAATAAAAATATACGAGAACCAATTTAATTCCATATCTAGTATTATATCGAATGGTTGGTTGTGATTAATAAATTACCTTCACCTAGTGCAATGTTAGACATGTATGTAAGTTAACTATGCAATTATTTTGCCTTTTTATTCTTCATGATACGTGGATTTTCATAAGGTAGTAACAAGTGGATCAAGGTGGATCTGTTATTATTTGATTAATTATTTCTTTTCTCACATGTTGACTTTGGATTGTTTGCTTTCTTTTGTCCTCTACCTCAAGGAATCTCTCTTTTTGCTGACCTCCCATTGAAAACACCTCCGACTATGCTTTTTATTTTTATTTTTTAAGATTGAATTGTTGTCGATGTATTTAGAGTATTTACATATTTTTTTTAGATTATATATTAACATCTTAACAAACTACATAAGATATATATATAACTCTCAATCTCTTTTATTTTTCTGTTTTCATGAATGGCTTTGGATTTAATATTCAAACCTACTCTTCTCACGCTGTCGTTTATTATCGATTTTCCCTCGTTTATTAGGTGAGGCGACCAATTCAAGTAATTACAAAGATTACCATTATCATAAGTTTAAAAAACAAATCAAAAAACAACTTACTTTTAAAATTAAAGTTTGTAATAAATTATACATCTTTTATATAAAAAAAAATATGAAAATATAAGTGTATAATTAAATAAAAAACAACTTACTTTTAAAATTTTAAAATTTGTAATAAATTATACATGTTTTATATAAAAATTATGAAAATATAAGTGTATAAGTTTTCAAAGTTGGTCAAAATTATGTATGCATGTTCACATAATTGAAAATGTAATCTGTAAATATCATCAATAGAGATTATTATTTCACATCAATCAATTAAGAATTAAAGTTTAATATATTATTAGAGATTATTATATTAAAAAAAATTATATTTCAATACAACATAATTTATTTAAAAAATAATATGAAAGTGGAAAAACTTGAAAATCATAATAAAATATAATATATAGAAAATTTATTATAATCTTAAAATAAATCATTATAAATTGATTTTTAACTTTAATCTTTTAAACGTCTACTTCTCAATTGAGACCTGAATAAGATTAGCATCCACGTGTTTAGTAACATCTTTTAGCTTAGAAAGTAGAGATGGAATCCTAGTCTTGCCTATGAGAATGTTGTCCTCTGCACAACTTTGGTTGATGTCTGACTTGAAGGCTATTAGGAACGAGTCTTTGGAGGGTTGTAGCGCAAGTCCTCACTCTGATGAGAATCTCTTTGTGTGGAGCGCCGCCATCTTTGGTCCTGATGAGACCCCCCGAGAAAGGTGGGTTTTTTGGCTTGAGGTTAATTTTTGGTGAAAATTATCCTGAGAAGCCGCCTCGAGTGCTTTTTACCTCAGATGTATTCCATCCTAATGGGGGAACTGGCAACGGAATGGTTACTGCTATGAACCCCTATAATGTCTACATCATGGAAATCGTGACAGACGTCTTGTAAGACCACGATCATGGCGCTCCCTGCAAGGTGACCTTCAGGGACGCACTCTGTCAAAAGCATCATAAGAAGCTCTTTGTAGTGGCCGAGGGTTTGTACTCGGGCCAGGTTGTTTATTGTGGAAAGAATGAGGGAGGCTCCAACGTGCTATATGGAGAGAGAGAACCAAACATTCGGGGTTGGATCAAGGTTGAGGAGAGACTGTGGGTGCAGCAAGAAATTATCCCTAGCCGTCACTGCTTGGATCTAGAGCATGGGCACCTTTCAGCTATCAGAGACCTCAGGGATCTTCAACCCTCGGGAGATCTGCAGCCCTCACCCTATTACGGGAATCAAGTTAAGAGTGACACAAGATTGAGGCTTTCTTCTGAATATCGCATCGAGGCCAGCTCCAAGACTGCGACAGGCTTTCTCCTTTTGATAAAGACCATTGTCGGATCTTCTCTCTACTTACATGGTCAAGATTCAAATTCTGTTTTTGATCTCAAAACCCAAATCCAGTAGGCTACAAATATTCTACCTCACTTTCAACGACTAATATTTGAAGGACGAAAACTGGTGGATGGCTCTCTGCTATAGGGTTATGGGAATCTAAAGAACTGTAACGCCCCATATCTTGACCTTTAGGGAGTTCGAAGATTGACTGTTTACTCATCTTAGTAATTCAATTCTTAACATTTGTTTGGGCTCCATTAGATTGAGATAAATATTTGAGATATGTACATATTTTTATATGTTGCATGATATTATTTTCATTGTTATATACTCATGATGATGATAGCTCTTTGGTTTTTTTAAACATGCAAGTTAAAATGTGGAATTTAGGTACGTGGATACTAGTTCAATCATGATATCAATGCATAACAGATGCCAGACATGATAAAAATAAACATGCATTTCTTAAATTGAACGTCAATACAGATATGGATCCTTATATGGAATTATTATGTATATGCATAGATATGAGTTATTGGTGGATTAACTTACGGGTTAATGAGCTATGCGATAGCCAAATGACTATAGTGTTGAGGTGACTTGAATGTCATAGAAATCAAGAAGATAGTATATGCTATATGTTGTACTTATTATTTAATTTATGATTTGAAATATTGCTATGATTTGTGGTGAGTGTGATTTTGACAGGACAGACAACTTGCCCAGAGTGATTGTTTGATGACATGACTCTAAGAACAGTAGTTGCATAATATGGCTCGATATAGGGTGTTGACACTAGTTCTATAAGGAGGGGTGGAGGTATTGCCCACCTTTTATCCTCCGAAACCTAGAATCGTGGGAGGGCTATGTGAAATCACGCTCCCCTAGACGTGTGATGGTGACTGCTAGTTGCCTTTTGGGGAAGCCTGGTCGAGATGTATGACACTTTCGCTTACGAGTTCTATCTGGAGTTAGGTCAATATAGTTGACGCTCCAGCTTAGTCCAACAAAGGAAAGGATAGGATGGAAGATGGAAGTAGGTTATGAAGGAAGGATGCTTCGATGATAGTTCGGAATACTGATTGAGGATTAGAGATGCCACTATTGTTTACTCACTTGGTTCCTACCATGCATAAAACCCTCTTTGATTTCCTATTGATATTTTAAGTGTGACAATGAGTTATTGATGAATTGGTGTAATTTAGTTCATTAAGATTATTAAATGATGCATTACTTGATCTGTTGTCCTACATGTCTTGGTGATCATATATGAACTATGCACTAGAGGCAATGATTTTTTATCGTTAGTACATACATGAGATATGTGTCCGCTAGCTACACAT
This sequence comes from Picea mariana, assembly GCA_032191745.1. Classification (NCBI taxonomy): domain Eukaryota; kingdom Viridiplantae; phylum Streptophyta; class Pinopsida; order Pinales; family Pinaceae; genus Picea; species Picea mariana. Next base: position 4,002 of record JASDQU011311509.1, read on the forward strand.
ACATACCCTACCCATGTACACTAGTATAAGTAATTAATGTATTAATTATTAAAGTAAATTATTAACTATTTAATTGAACGTTGATTGAATATGTAAAATATATTGCATACAAAATATCTAGAAGCATTAAATACCTTCTTGACTTCAATAGATGGTGGGTATGATGAATTAAATGAGCATGGTGGGGTGTTATGTACACTTTGAGGGAAATTATCAAATAACATTTATTAGCTAGCATGAGAAGAAAGACTTTTCATTTTATTTATTGTTGTTTAAAGCAAGTCATTTATATTTAGTTTTATTTTAATATTTTCCCAAAATATCTAGATAAGGGAGGTTGATGGATAATAATAAGGGTGGTTGAGGAGACTTGGGGAAGTGTGTATGGAAACTTGATAAATAGGGGGAAGGGAAAGGTTTGAGGGGAGAGGAGATTGTGAAATTCTTGAAAGATATAATTCTTGTGATAGTTTTCTTGGAGCATTTGTGCTTTGTTGTTCTTGAAGTCACGGGCACGGAGGGCCAAGAAACTGAAAGGTTTCTTGGAGCTAGGAAGTCCACTAGGCTCCTAGTTGGCAAGGAGGATTTTGTTGTTTCACTCTGGGAAAGTGGGAAAAGAATGCTTGGAAGCGCCCAGGTCTACATTACAACCGATGAGCTTCGACAAGCTAAGGAGGAGGTATTTTTCGGTGGTATTTGGTTATTGATATTTTGTATATACTTTTGTTTTAAGTTCTAAATCATAGATTTAACATATTACTTATTTCATCATGTTATCTAGATTTATCATTGAGCAAATGTAGAAGAATTGTGTAAATGAAAATCAATGAAATTGTGCTATAACGAAGTTGTTATTGTGTATGTATTTAATGAAAGATTAATTGTTTAACATCTTGGATGGGTGTTACATATGGTATCAGAGCTTGGTTTCAACACTGAAACCTAGGCTTGACCACCCATAGCACCGAGATTTTTTCCTTTTCATCTGCAATCCAATTTGGGTTGTTACAACAGATATGTATATCAGGTGTATATACCGTAAAATGTACTCCTTTTATTCAATAAAAAAGTAGAGCCTTTTTTTTTTCTCAATCTGAATCATCTAATGAATCATGAAATTGAGTCAGGTACAATCATATATACAATAAGATTCCTTAATCCAATGGAAGTTAACAAATTGATGTTCAAAATGACATTAAAAATGTTTCTGCAAAATTTGGACCACCAGAATTTTTTCAAAATTTTCAAACAGGCAACTAGACATTTGGAAGTTAATCAGCAAGTTTTCAACAAAACTTTTTCTCCTTTGCAACTTGTGTGTGTATATATATACATGTCAAACTAGTAAATAATATACAGCCTTTTCTTTCTGAATCAAATTAGTAAGCAAATAATGTGGCTTTTGATGTCATTTACTTTTTTTTAAAACCCCGGGAGTAATGAAAGGACTAGGAATGATCGAATATCATATTGTCTCTGCTAAGTAAAACGCATAATGCATGACATGTATTACATAAACTACCCTTGTGTGCCAAAAGAAGTGTCATGCATGATTCTACATGGATGTGCTAAATTTTAATTCCATTTGAAAAGCTTTGAAAGGTTCATTTTTGTCCTCAGATACACCAGTCGCTATCACAACGGGCTCTAGCTTCAAATTTTTAAATTGTTCAATCATTCAGGGATATTTTTCATCTGTTCTAGAACCATGTCCGAGCTTGCCTCCTAAGCCACAACCAATCAAATATACTGACCAATGACTGCTTGAACTGCAAAAATTCCCTTCAAATACTCCACCAGCTATGGAGTAGTGGTAATCCTAGAGCCTTCAACCCCATACTCTGCATCACCAAAAGAGTCTTTCCCAAATACATAAACTTGTCCTATATCATTGATAAGCATTGTACGCCCTTCTCCTGCAGTTGTCTGGATAATATGAATCCCCTGAAGAGATCTGATCAATCTTGGATGCCATTCTTCTTCTGTTGTCCCATGGCCAAGATGTCCAGAGTTGTTAGAACCAAATGTATAAACTGCACCAGGCTTGGGTACAATGACACTATGACCAGGACCAACTATGGCTTGACACTTTTCACGCCTGTAGCATGTTTCCCCTGCTATCAAGAACCACAATACCAACTTCCAATAACCTCCACATCTTTCTTTTAGATTTTCTCTCTCTGATTGTGTCATGGGCTTGAATATAGCTCTGCTTTGGCACATGTCCAATGCTACAAGTTCAGTTATAGATAGATTAAAGTTGGGGGGAAATTTAGCTGGTTGTCTAATGAACTGATATGAGGCCTCTAGCCTGGCAAGGTCTTGTGGATCCAGATTACATTCAGTAAGCACATACAGAACAATGGAGGGATTGGTTGCTAGTGGAAATTCACCCTGACTTGTACTTCCATAGCAATGTCGTTGCTGCTGGTGAATAATTTGCAAATGAGATAGATTTAAGAAAATCAACTGGTGATGCATGATTCAATTTTCTCATGCAAAACTCGACATTGTGTCCATCAAAGTTATGGATTTGAACCCTATACATTGCAAGAAAACGAAAGAAAGGGCCAAACTCTCAAACAAACATCAGAACCTTAATCTGGCGCCTTAGACCAACTCGGCCATCTCAAATGAGGTTCACTTGAAAGAGGATTTTCATTGAATGCATGATATTGTATTGGTGTAGACTACCATAGGCCACTACTTGTTGTGGTGTACATGCCAACTGCAAAGCAGCAATACCAGAAGCCTAGTAGGTGATATATAAATTGTTCTAAAGCTCGATGAGTACCATAAATGTTTTTTGAAGACTTATCAAACCAATCTCAATGGTTGTCAGCGATAGCTGCTTCAAGGGATTACTTTGGAACCCAAATCATTGGGTCTGATGATCAAACCCTCTGCGGATTAAAAAAAAAAAAATGGATTTTGTGAATAAATTTGGGGGTGTCTGGGTTTTCAACGAGTGAACCGACTTGGGTTGCAGAGGGGAGAATTTTTCTCCAAATTAGATGAATACCATGTCGATTTAAATCCTGAACTGCATAGATGAAGCTGGGGGGGATTAAATTGGTGTTGAATTGAAGAGAAAACTACTTCTGATGCATAATCTCCATCAAGAAAAACCTCCAAGTAATAGCTTTTCTAGATTGTCAGTTCTCTATCCGCTTGGATTGCCACTTCTCTGGGCGTTCCCTGCAACCCAACATGATGAATCTGAAGACCACTTCTCATCTGATCCAGTAGCTATTGCAGCTTCTTGCAGTACCTATAGAGCTTGCTAAGGTGGATCCTTTTCTTTCCCTTATGATCAAGTGTCTTGTCTGAACTCCTTTACAAATGGACAGTGGCCATTTTCCCATACGTGGCCGTTGTCAGACGGTGTTGATTACATCCCCCAAAAATATGAAACCTCGCCACCCAAAACAATAACTCTCGTCTACATATTTAATGTTCATTTAAATACCCACCAATATGCCTAGTTTTGTCATAGACCACACCTCAACACGTCTCTCGACACAAATCTCATTCAACACATCTCTCAACGCAAATCTTTAAATTTCTATTAATATTAATGTTGTTTCCTCCTTAAGTATGGATTGTTCTTCCCAATGCTACAATAAGTTGGATTTACTTACTGTCATGGCTATATATATATATAGTAGTTGCTTGTTTGTGGAAAATCTTTGTAGAAGATCTTTTTAGAATTCCTTCAATAAATTTCAATGAATGATGAAATTTATGATATATAATGTAGCTCCTATTGAATTTGTCAATAAATGATCTAATTTGTGAAGATGTCTGTATTGAATTTGTAAATAAATAAATAAATATCAGTTAGGGCGTCTTTGTTTCTGGATGAATGAGTGGGTCTAGTGGGAAATGGAAAACGTGGGATTAAGGGCGGGAAGGTCGATCCATCAATAACCTATCACCCTTTCTTACTAGTTGTTCTCATTGAGGAGAAATGCATCCCATGAGCTCATTGCTAGGCAACTTGGCCAGAGCGTAATAACTTTGTTCTCATCCATCCGCCAATCCACTTATCTACCGTCCTCTATATTCCTCCACTCAAGATGTCTATCCTATTAATAAAGATACGGGCTGATGATCAGCAAAGCCCCATTATCATTCCATTGTCTTTCCACACTTCCCCACTATTGTTGGTGATTGGACCATTATAATCCTCTATTACCATTGTGAACATGGCATAGACAAGAGAGAGGCACGTGGGCCACATGCAAAGTCATGCCCTGCAAACCACGTGTCCTCATTTTTGTATAATACGGATAGTTAAGGTATAGAATATATACATGGAGTAAAGTAGTGATTATAGTAATAATGTATATAATAAAGCAATGGTGGCTATTTAATCTTAAGATAAGAGTATTAAGTATATAAAGAAAAGTGTAGTATTAAACAAATGGAGTTATAGTGGTAATAATAATAATATATTATAATGGTAATAATAGTATATGAGAAGTATGATATTAATAAAATTTTATATATTATAAGAATTTATATATATATATATATATATATATATATATATATAATTAGTGTAACAAATATTATATAATTAATCAACAATATAAGGTTAAAAAAATGGGTTTTGTAGAAGGAAGGGTTTGATGCATATTAAAGAGGTAAGTTAGGGTAATTAGTAGGTAGGTGTAACAACCCTAGAAAGTGAAGAAACTATAAGGTATCTAGAGAGATTTAATTGAGTATGAATGTCTATTTAGAGACATTCCTAGCCTGTAGTTATTTATAGATATATGTGTGGAATATTGGATGTAGACAAAATGACCATTTAGTTCTGATTAATATATGCATAAGTGGATAACAAGTAGTAATACAATATATGTAGCTTAATGTCGACTATGAGTACTTGTAATTACAAGAATGAATATAATGTTATATATAGAATATAATTATATATGAAATATATAGGTATTTTTTTATTTTTTTTAACATAAATATACATACACTACTATAAGATAAGACATAAGAAATACCGGAAGTGAGAAATAAAAGATAGAAYYGATATTGGTTATGATATGACATGAAATGTTATAAATTGTGATAGTATGTGTATTGAAGGGTGGTAGAATATTATATTGTTATCAAGAGGTTGGGTTAATGGGATTTATAAGAGGTGTAACATAGTGATATGTAAATTGAGTAAATAGTTCATAGTACAATATACAATGAGTAAAAATTATAAAGATGAGGGGGTAATAAAAAATAAAAAAAATGGAAGAATTCAATAGTGGGAATTGAAGACGTGGCATGTAAATATACAACTATTATGTCAAGTAAGTATATGATATAAGAGGATAGCATGCAAAAATAGTTATAAATGATGTAAGGAATATATGGAGAAATGATTGGGCATACAAGAATAATATAAGTATAAAATGAGAGACATAAGTAAATAGATTGAAAGGAGGTAAAATAATTAGTAATGTTATGAAGGAAGTGTGACTATGACAACACAAAAGATATAATTTAAAAAAAAAAGATTTAGGGAGTAGCAAATTGATGTTTTGAATTTTTATTGAGCTATACAAATATTGGTTAAAAAAAAAATATGTGGACATGAAAGGCATTATGGTTGAGGCAAGGGAGTGCTTACTAATGAGAATGTCATGTTTCAAACTTATAAAAAGATTAAGAAATAGTAAAATATGTTATTAGAATAAATCAATGGCATTAATAAAAAAATGTCATATATATTTAAACTATAAATATGGCGCACAAAATTGGGTAGTTGTTTAGCTACCTTGTTATCGAAATAATGTGGCATCAAAATTATAATCCCATCGCATTGAAATAATGAAACCCACTTAAACTCCAATTAATGTCCTTAACTAAGAACCAAGATGGAAAATTGACATTCAACCCAATTCACCATAAGAGTGAGTCCCATGAGGAATTTTAATGCATTCAAAGCATTACCAATGTACATGGCATTGTGAGCAACACGATGATTGTAGGCGTGGAATTATGTAACGATTTCAAGATAGAGTGTGGAATCTATTTCTTATAGAATGGAATAGAGAACTCAAAGTACACATTATAGTTAAAGTCCAACTTACATGTTTTAAGGGTAGGGTGATCATATTGAAACAAATCTTGTAACCTATAAAATAAATGTTGATGTCGGAAACATTGCATAAAGTATGACTTACGATTCACCCTCTAATTTGTTAGTAAGCGGAGGGCCTTTAGTAAACTTGAGTTCAAATGGAAACATAGTCATAAACTTGGTTTGTATTGATAACGAGGGAGAATCTAACCTTAGTAATGCTAAGAGTGAAGGACACATCATTGTTACAAGAAATATATTGACCACTTACAAGTTAGTAAGATGAGTAATAAGTACCTCAGCTAATGCTAGTTAACTAAGAAAATGAATGAAATAATGCTTTGAGAAAATGGGGTATTCCTTTGGAAGGGTGTCACTTTTGCCCATGAATTTATTGGTAGTAGAGATCGCAATGGAGTGTCATGGTTTATTATGCACAAGTCCCTTGTAATAGAGGTGAGTTTTCTAAATGGTAGCTCACATCTTGAAATGCATTAATTAGTTTAACAACTGCTTACTCACCAAGAAGGATATTTCCCTATGAAGAAACTCTGATTGAAAAATAAAATAAAATATAGATAAGGAATGATGAAAACACTTTTCATTGTTAAACTTCTTGCATAGTAAGGGGAAAGAAATTGAAAGTGATAGAGATGGACAATAAAAGAGTTATAGGCTAGAGTAGTAGGATTTATGTAGGTATAAACGATATAATTGTGAGACATACAAAGTACAATTGTG
>JASDQU011311509.1:10856-22375 GCA_032191745.1 Picea mariana
AAAATCATAATAAAATATAATATATAGAAAATTTATTATAATAATAAAATAATATAATCTTAAAATAAATCATCATAAATTGATTTTTTAACTTTAATCTTTTAAACGTCTACTTCTCAATTGAGACCTGAATAAGATTAGCATCCACGTGTTTAGTAACATCTTTTAGCTTAGAAAGTAGAGATGGAACCCTAGTCTTGGCTATGAGAATGTTGTCCTCTGCACAACTTTGGTTGATGTCTGACTTGAAGGCTATTAGGAACGAGTCTTTGGAGGGTTGTAGCGCAAGTCCTCACTCCAATGAGAATCTCTTTGTGTGGAGCGCCACCATCTTTGGTCCTGATGAGACCACCCGAGAAAGGTGGGTTTTTTGGCTTGAGGTTAATTTTTGGCGAAAATTATCCTAAGAAGCCGCCTCGAGTGCTTTTTACCTCAGATGTATTCCATCCTAATGGGGGAACTGGAAACGGAATGGTTGCTGCTATGAACCCCTGCAATGTCTACATCATGGAAATCGTGATAGACTTCTTGTAAGACCATGATCATGGCGCTCCCTGCAAGGTGACCTTCAGGAATGCACTCTGTCAAAAGCATCATAAGAAGCTCTTTGTAGTGGCCGAGGGTTTGTACTCGGGCCAAGTTGTTTATTGTGGAAAGAATGAGGGAGGCTCCAACGTGCTATATGGAGAGAGAGAACCAGACATTCAGGGTTGGATCAAGGTCGAGGAGAGACTGTGGGCGTGGCAAGAAATGATCCCTAGCCGTCACCGCTTGGATCTAGAGCATGGGCACCTTTCAGCTATCAGAGACCTCAGGGATCTTCAACCCTCGAGGGATCTGCAGCCCTCACCCTATTACGGGAATCAAGTTAAGAGTGACACAAGATTGAGGCTTTCTTCTGAATATCGCATCGAGGCCAGCTCCAAGACTGCAAGAGGCTTTCTCCTTTTTATAAATACCATTATCGGATCTTCTCTCTGTGTACATGCTCAAGATTCAAATTCTGTTTTTGAGCTCAAAACCCAAATCCACCAGGCTACAAATATTCTACCTCGCTTTCAACAACTAATATTTGAAGGACGAAAGCTGGTGGATGGCTCTTTGCTACAGGGTTATGGGAATCTAAAGAACTGTAACGCCCCATATCTTGACCTTTAGGGAGTTAGAAGATTGACTGTTTACTCATCTTAGTAATTCAATTCTTAACATTTGTTTGGGCTCCATTAGATTGAGATAAATATTTGAGATATGTACATATTTTTATATGTTGCATGATATTATTTTCATTGTTATATACTCATGATGATGATAGCTCTTTGGTTTTTTTAAACATGCAAGTTAAAATGTAGAATTTAGGTACGTGGATACTAGTTCAGTCATGATATGAATGCATAACAGATGCCAGACATGATAAAAATAAACATGCATTTCTTAAATTGAACGTCAATACAAATATGGATCCTTATATGAAATTATTATGTATATGCATAGATATGAGTTATTGGTGGATTAACTTACAGGTTAATGAGTTATGCGATAGCCAAATGACTATAGTGTTGAGGTGACTTGGATGTCATAGAAATCATGAAGATAGTATATGATATATGTTGTACTTATTATTTAATTTATGATTCAAAATATTGCTATGATTTGTGGTGAGTGTGATTTTGATAGGACGGACAACTTTCCCAAAGTGATTGTTTGATGACATGACTCTAAGAACAGTAGTTGCATAATATGGCTCGATATAAGGTGTTGACCCTAGTTCTATAAGGAGGGGTGGAGGTATTGCCCACCTTTTATCCTCTGAAACCTAGAGTTGTGGGAGAGCTGTGTGAAATCACGCTCCCCTAGACGTGTGATGGCGACTGCTAGTTGCCTTTTGGGGAAGCTTGGTCAAGATGTATGACACTTTCACTTACGGGTTCTATCTGGAGTTAGGTCAATATAGTTGACACTCCAGCTTAGTCCAACAGAGGAAATGATAGGATGGAAGATGGAAGTAGGTTATGAAGGAAGGATGCTTCAATGATAGTTCGGAATACTAATTGAGGATTAGAGATGCCACTATTGTTTACTCACTTGTCTCCTACCATGTGTAAAACCCTCTTTGATTTCCTATTGATATTTTAAGTGTGACAATGAGTTATTGATGAATTGATGTAATTTAGTTCATTAAGATTATTAAATGATGCATTATTTGATCTGTTGTCCTACATGTCTTGGTGATCATATAGAAACTATGCACTAGAGGCAATGATTTTTTATCGTTAGTACATACATGACATATGTGTCCGCTAGCTACGCACACATACCCTACCCATGTACACTAGTATAAGTAATTAATGTATTAATTATTAAAGTAAATTATTAACTATTTAATTGAATGTTGATTGAATATGTAAATTATATTGCATACAAAATATCTAGAAGCATTAAATACCTTCTTGACTTTAATAGATGGTGGGTATGATGAATTAAATGAGCATGGTGGGGTGTTATGTACACTTTGAGGGAAATTATCAAATAACATTTATTAGCTAGCATGAGAAGAAAGACTTTTCATTTTATTTATTGTTGTTTAAAGCAAGTCATTTATATTTAATTTTATTTTAATATTTTCCCAAAATATCTAGATAAGGGAGGTTGATGAATAATAATGAGGGTGGTTGAGGAGACTTGGGGAAGTGTGTATGAAAACTTGATAAATAGGGGGAAGGGAGAGGTTTGAGGGGAGAGGAGATTGTGAAATTCTTGAAAGATATAATTCTTGTGATAGTTTTCTTGGAGCATTTGTGCTTTGTTGTTCTTGAAGTCATGGGCACGGAGGGCCAAGAAACTGAAAGGTTTCTTGGAGCTAGGAAGTCGGCTAGGCTCCTAGTTGGCAAGGAGGATTATGTTGTTTCACTCTAGGAAAGTGGGAAAAGAATGCTTGGAAGTGCCCAGGTCTACATTACAACCGATGAGCTTCGACAAGCTAAGGAGGAGGCATTTTTCAGTGGTATTTGGTTATTGATATTTTGTATATACTTTTGTTTTAAGTTCTAAATCATAGAGTTAACATATTACTTATTTCATCATGTTATCTAGATTTATCATTGAGCAAATGTAGAAAAATTGTGTAAATGAAAATCAATGAAATTATGTTATAACGAAGTTGTTATTGTGTATGTATTTAATGAAATATTAATTGTTTAACATCCTGGATGGGTGTTACATATGGTATCAGAGCTTGGTTTCAACACTGAAACCTAGGCTTGACCACCCATAGCACCGAGATTTTTCCTTTTCATATGCAATCCAATTCGGGTTGTTACAACAGATATGTATATCAGGTGTATATACGGTAAAATGTACTCCTTTTATGCAATAAAAAAGTAGAGCCTTTTTTTTTTTCTTAATCTGAATCATCTAATGAATCATGAAATTGAGACACGTACAATCATATATACAATAAGTTTCCTTAATCCGATGGAAGTTAACAAATTGATGTTCAAAATGACATTAAAAATGTTTCTGCAAAATTTGGACCACCAGAAATTTTTCAAAATGTTTAAACAGGCAACTAGACATTTGGAAGTTAATCAGCAAGTTTTCAATAAAACTTTTTCACCTTTGCAACTTGTGTGTGTATATATATACATGTCAAACTAGTACATAATTACAGCCTTTGCTTTCTTAATCAAATTAGTAAGCAAATAATGTGGCTTTTGATGTCATTTACTTTTTTTTAAAACCCCGGGAGTAATGAAAGGACTAGGAATAATCGAATATCATATTGTCTCTGCTAAGTAAAACACATAATGCATGACATGTATTACATAAACTACCCTTGTGTGCCAAAAGAAGTGTCATGCATGCTTCTACATGGCTGTGCTAAATTTTAATTCCATTTGAAAAGCTTTGAAAGGTTCATTTTTGTCCTCAGATGCACCAGCCGCTATCACAATGGGCTCTAGCTTCAAATGTTTAAATTGTTCAATCATTTAGGGATATTTTTCATCTGTTCTAGAACCATGTTCGGCTTGCCTCCTAAGCCACAACCAACCGAATATACTGACCAATGACTGCTTAAACTGCAAAAATTCCCTTCAAATACTCCACCAGCTATGGAGTAGTGGTAATCCTAAAGCCTTCAACCCCATACTCTGCATCACCAAAAGAGTCTTTCCCAAATACATAAACTTGTCCTATATCATTGATAAGCATTGTACGCCCTTCTCCTGTAGTTGCCTGGATAATATGAATCCCCTGAAGAGATCTAATCAGTCTTGGATGCCATTCTTCTTCTGTTGTCCCATGGCCAAGCTATCCAGAGTTGTTAGAACCAAATGTATAAACTACACCAGACTTGGGTACGATGACACTATGACCAGGACCAGCTATGTCTTGACACTTTTCATGCCTGTAGCATGTTTCCCCTCCTATCAAGAACCGCAATACCAACTTCCAATAACCTCCACATCTTTCTTTTAGATTTTCTCTCTCTGATTGTGTCATGGGCTTGAATATAGCTCTACTTTGGCACATGTCCAATGCTGCAAGTTCAGTTATAGATATATTAAAGTTGGGGGAAAATTTAGCTGGTTGTCTAAAGAACCGATATGAAGCCTCTAGCCTGGCAAGGTCTTGTGGATCCAGATTACATTCAGTAAGCACATATAGAAAAATGGAGGGATTGGCTGCTAGTGGAAATTCACCCTGACTTGTACTTCCATAGCAATGTCGTTGCTGCTGGTGAATAATTTGCAAATGAAATAGATTTAAGAAAATCAACTGGTGATGCATGATTCAATTTTATCATGCAAAACTCGGCATTGTGTCCATCAAAGTTATGGATTTGAACCCTATACATTGCAAGAAAATGAAAAAAGTGCCAAACTCTCAGACAAACATCAGAACCTTAATCTGGCGCCTTAGACCAACTCAGCCATCTCAAATGAGGTTCACTTGAAAGAGGATTTTCATTGACTACATGATATTGTATTGGTGTAGACTGCCATAGGCCACTGCTTGTTGTGGTGTACATGCCAACTGCAAAGCAACAATACCAGAAGCCTAGTAGGTGATATATAAATTGTTCTAAAGCTCGATGAGTACCAAAAATGTTTTTTGAAGACTTATCAAACCAATCTCAATGGTTGTCAGCGATAGCTTCTTCAAGGGCTTACTTTGGAACCCAAATCATTAGGTCCGATGATCAAACCCTCTGCGGATTAAAAAAAAAAAAAGGGATTTTGTGAATAAATTTGGGGGTGTTTGGGTTTTCAACAAGTGAACCGACTTGGGTCATAGAGGGGCAAATTTTTCTCGGAGTTAGATGAATACCATGTCGATTTAAATCCTGGACTGCGTAGATGAAGCTGGGGGTGCTTAAATTGGTGTTGAATTGAAGAGAAAACTACTTCTGATGCATAATCTCCATCAAGAAAAACCTCCAAGTAATAGCTTTTCTAGATTGTCAGTTCTCTATCCGCTTGGATTGCCACTTCTTTGGGCGTTCCCTGCAACCCAACATAATGAATTTGAAGACCACTTCTCATCTGATCCAGTAGCTATTGCAGCTTCTTGCAGTAACTATAGAGCTTGCTAAGGTGGATCCTTCTCTTTCCATTATGATCAGATGTCTTGTCTGAACTCCTTTACAAATGGACAGTGGCCATTTTCCCATACGTGGCCACTGTCAGACGGTGTTGATTACGTCCCCCAAAAATCTGAAACCTCACCACCCAAAACAATAACTCTCGTCTACATATTTAATGTTCATTTAAATACCCACCAACATGCCTAGTTCTGTCATAGACCACACCTCAACACGTCTCTCGACACAAATCTCAACACATCTCTCAACGCAAATCTTTAAATTTCTATTCATATTAATGTTGTTTCCTCCTTAAGTACGGATTGTTCTTCCCAATGCTACAATAAGTTGGATTTACTTACTGTCATGGCTATACATATATAGTAGTTGCTTGTTTGTGGAAAATCTTTGTAGAAGATCTTTTTAGAATTCCTTCAATAAATTTCAATGAATGATGAAATTTATGATATATAATGTAGCTCCTATTGAATTTGTCAATAATGATCTAATTTGTGAAGATGTCTGTATTGAATTTGTAAATAAATAAATAAATATCAGTTAGGGCGTCTTTGTTTCTAGATGAATGAGTGGGTCTAGTGGGAAATGGCAAACATGGGATTAAGGGCGGGAAGGTCGATCCATCAATAACCTATCACCCTTTCTTACTAGTTGTTCTCAATGAGGAGAAATGCATCCCATGAGCTCATTGCCATGCAACTTGGCCAGAGTGTAATAACTTTGTTCTCATCCATCCGCCAATCCACTTATCTACCATCCTCTATATGCCTCCACCCAAGATGTCTATCCTGTTAATAAAGACGCGGGCTGATGATCAACGAAGCCCCATTATCATTCCATTATCTTTCCACACTTCCCCACTATTTTTCGTGATTTGACCATTATAATCCTCGATTACTATTGTGAACGTGGCATATACAAGAGAGAGGCACGTGGGCCACATGCAAAGTCGGGCCCTGCAAGCCACGTGTCCTCATTTTTGTATAATACGGATAGTTAAGGTATCGAATATATACATGGAGTAAAGTAGTGATTATAGTAATAATGTATATAATAAAGCAATGGTGGCTATTTAATCTTAAGATAAGAGTATTAAGCATATAAAGAAAAGTGTAGTATTAAACAAATGGAGTTATAGTGGTAATAATAATAATATATTATAATGGTAATAATAGTATATGAGAAGTATGATATTAATAAAATTTTATATATTATAAGAATATATATATATATATATATATATATATATAATTAGTGTAACAAATATTATATAATTAATCAACATTATAAGGTTAAAAAAAAAAGGGTTTTGTAGAAGGAAGGGTTTGATGCATATTAAAGAGGTAAGTTAGGGTAATTAGTAGGTAGGCGTAACAACCCTAGAAAGTGAAGAAACTATAAGGTATCTAGAGAGATTTAATTGAGTATGAATGTCTATTTAGAGACATTCCTGGCCTATAGTTATATATAGATATATGTGTGGAATATTGGATGTAGACAAAATGACCATTTAGTTCTGATTAATATATGCATAAGTGGATAACAAGTAGTAATAACGGCAATGACAATATATGTAGCTTAATGTCGACTATGAGTACATGTAATTACAAGAATGAATATAATGTTATATATAGAATATAATTATATATGAAATATATAGGTATTTTTTTATTTTTATTTTTATTTTTTTTAACATAAATATACATACACTACTATAAGATAAGACATAAGAAATACCGGAAGTGAGAAATAAAAGATAGAAYYGATATTGGTTATGATATGACATGAAATGTTATAAATTGTGATAGTATGTGTATTGAAGGGTRGTAGAAYATTATATTGTTATCAAGAGGTTGGGTTAATGGGATTTRTARGAKGTRYAACATAGTGATATRKAAATTGAGTAAATAGTTCRTARTAYRRTATACAATGAGTAAAAATTAWAAAGATRARGGGGGCTAATAMAAAAWAAWAAWWAAWAWAWAAAAATSRAAGAATKCAATAGTGGGAAYTGAAGACGTGGCATGTAAATATACAACTATTATGTCAAGTAAGTATATGATATAAGAGGATARCATGCAAAAATAGTTATAAATGATGTAAGGAATATATGGAGAAATGATTGGGCATACAAGAATAATATAAGTATAAAATGAGAGACATAAGTAAATAGATTGAAATGAGGTAAAATAATTAGTAATGTTATGAAGGAAGTGTGACTATGACAACACAAAAGATATAATTTAAAAAAAAAGATTTAGGGAGTAGCAAATTGATGTTTTGAATTTTTATTGAGCTATACAAATATTGGTTAAAAAAAAAAAATGTGGACATGAAAGGCATTATGGTTGAGGCAAGGGAGTGCTTACTAATGAGAATGTCATGTTTCAAACTTATAAAAAGATTAAGCAATAGTAAAATATGTTATTAGAATAAATCAATGGCATTAATAAAAAAATGTCATATATATTTAAACTATAAATATGGCGCACGAAATTGGGTAGTTGTTTAGCTACCTTGTTATTGAAATAATGTGGCATCAAAATTATAATCCCATCGCATTGAAATAATGAAACCCACTTAAACTCCAATTAATGTCCTTAACTAAGAACCAAGATGGAAAATTGACATTCAACCCAAGTCACCATAAGAGTGGGTCCCATGAGGAATTTTAATGCATTCAAAGCATTACCAATGTACATGGCATTGTGAGCAACACGATGATTGTAGGCGTGGAATTATGTAATGATTTCAAGATAGAGCGTGGAATCTATTTCTTAGAGAATGGAATAGAGAACTCAAAGTACACATTATAGTTAAAGTCCAACTTACATGTTTTAAGGGTAGGGTGATCGTATTGAAACAAATCTTGTAACCTATGAAATAAATGTTGATGTCTGAAACATTGCATAAAGTATGACTTACGTTTCACCCTCTACTTTGTTAGTAAGCGGAGGGCCTTTAGTAAACTTGAGTTCAAATGGAAACATAGTCATAAACTTGGTTTGTATTGATAATGAGGGAGAATCTAACCTTAGTAATGCTAAGAGTGAAGGACACATCATTGTTACAAGAAAGATATTGACCACTTACAAGTTAGTAAGATGAGTAATAAGTACCTTAGCTAATGCTAGTTAACTAAGAAAATGAATGAAAGAATGCTTTGAGAAAATGGGGTATTCCTTTGGAAGGGTGTCACTTTTGCCCATGAATTTA
The DNA here is from genome assembly GCA_032191745.1 of Picea mariana. Taxonomy (NCBI): domain Eukaryota; kingdom Viridiplantae; phylum Streptophyta; class Pinopsida; order Pinales; family Pinaceae; genus Picea; species Picea mariana. The sequence goes on from JASDQU011311509.1 coordinate 19,672, forward strand.
TTGGTAGTAGAGATCGCAATGGAGTGTCATGGTTTATTATGCACAAGTCCCTTGTAAGAGAGGTGAGTTTTCTAAATGGTAGCTCACATCTTGAAATGCATTAATTAGTTTAACAACTGCTTACTCACCAAGAAGGATATTTCCCTATGAAGAAACTCTGATTGAAAAATAAAATAAAATATAGATAAGGAATGATGAAAACACTTTCCATCGTTAAACTTCTTTCATAGTAAGGGGAAAGAACTTGAAAGTGATAGATATGGACAAGAAAAGAGTTATAGGCTAGAGTAGTAGGATTTATGTAGGTATAAACGATATAATTGTGAGACATACAAAGTACAATTGCGAGAAGAGAATACGTTAAGGACAAGTGACTAAAGAGTTTGGAATGAACCCTTAGTAATTTATTCTTGGTACATAAATGTTCACTAACTCACGTGTCAAAATGGTGTTCTTTATGTATAGGCACATTGGTAAAAATTAACTATGGATAGAAAGCATGATTTTATCAACTATGATGAAGATAATCCTACTCAACTATTAACTTGGTCGAGATCTAAATTATATGAATGAAGAGGAAAGTGAGATCGAGGACAATGACCAAACAAACTATAAAGTGACGACATCACATGACAATCAGTTAACATTATCTTAGTCTATGTTCCTAAGCATGATTCAAACTTTTGTGTGTCAATCTCATGAGTGATGGCATATGTATTGTCAAACTAGAGTAATAATCAAAGTCAATCATGATTAGTTATAATTATCAAGGTATCCAAGGTGGGATTGTATATATGACGTGATGAAATATATATTGAACTCAATATAAGACTCACTTAACTAAATAACTGATGATAAGCTAAGGTTCTAACTAGCGACCAAACCAATAGACTATAATCTAAATACGAGACTCCTATATGAAACTTAGGAAAAATAAATCTACAAGAGAAACATGTACTTTCATTAATTTAGGTACCAATGGTAATAAAATAGAGTCAAGTCATAGTAAAGTGCCTACTAAATAGGTGTAGTTACAATCAATATATTAATAGGCTTGACAAGTTGTAATCAAGTCTTGGTCCAATGGGACCAATATAACACAAGGTTTTCTATCATGAAAGACAAATAGAAGTTGTGTCATAAATTCTACTCATATTGTGAATGAGCGTAACTTTGGGATGAAGTTTCTTAAAGGGTGGGTGTATGTAATGCCCCATATCTTGACCTTTAGGGAGTTAGAAGATTGATTGTTTACTCATCTTAGTAATTCAATTCTTAACATATGTTTGGGCTCCATTAGATTGAGATATGTACATATTTTTATATGTTGCATGATATTATTTTCATTGTTATATACTCATGATGATGATAGCTCTTTGGTTTGTTTAAACATGCAAGTTAAAATGTGGAATTTAGGTACGTGGATACTAGTTCAAGTCATGATATGAATGCATAACAGATGCCAAACATGATAAAAATAAACATGCATTTCTTAAATTGAACGTCAATACAAATATGGATCCTTATATGAAATTATTATGTATATGCATAGATATGAGTTATTAGTGGATTAACTTATAGGTTAATGAGCTATGCAATAGCCAAATGACTATAGTTTTGAGGTGACTTGGATGTTGTAGAAATAAAGAAGATAGTATATGCTATATGTTGTACTTATTATTTAATTTATGATTCAAAAAATTGCTATGATTTGTGGTGAGTGTGGTTTTGATAGGACGCACAACTTGCCCAGAGTGATTGTTTGATGACATGACTCTAAAAATAGTAGTTGCACAGTATGGCTCGATATAGGGTGTTGATCGTAGTTCTATAAGGAGGGGTGTAGGTATTGCCCACCTTTTATCCTCTAAAACCTAGAGTCGTGGGAGGGCTATGTGAAGTCACGCTCCCCTAGACGTGTGATGGTGACTGTTAGTTGCATGTTGGGGAAGCTTGGTCGATATGTATGACACTTCCGCTTACGGATTCTATTTGGATTTAGGTCAATATAGTTGACGCTCCAGGCTAGTCCAATAGAGGAAAGGATAGGATGGAAGATGGAAGTAGGTTAGGAAGGAAGGATGCTTCAATCATAGTTCGGAATATTGATTGAGGATTAGAGATGCCACTATTGTGTACTCACTTGGTTCCTACCATGTTTAAAACCCTCTTTGATTTCCTATTGATATTTTAAGTGTGACAATGAGTTATTGATGAATTGGTGTAATTTAGTTCGTTGAGATTATTAAATGATGCATTACTTGATATGTTGTCCTACATGTCTTGGTGATCATATAGGAACTATGCACTAGAGGCAATGATTTTTTATTGTTAGTACATACATGAGATATGTGTGTGCTAGCTACACACACATACCCTACCCATGTACACTAGTATAAGTAATTAATGTATTAATTATTAAAGTAAATTATTAACTATTTAATTGAATGTTGATTGAATATGTAAATTATATTGCATACAAAATATCTAGAAGCATTAAATACCTTCTTGACTTTAATAGATAGTGGGTATGATGAATTAAATGACCATGGTGGGGTGTTATGTACATTTTGGGGGAAATTATCAAATAACATTTATTAGCTAGCATGAGAAGAAAGACTTTTCATTTTATTTATTGTTGTTTAAAGCAAGTCATTTATATTTAGTTTTATTTTAATATTTTTCCAAAATATCTAGATAAGGG
>JASDQU011311510.1:0-10986 GCA_032191745.1 Picea mariana
AATGACAGAAAAACTTGTAAATACAAAACAAGTCTCTTTGACTTGGTCTCACGATTTTAACCTTAAATCCAATTCTCTATTGAGGGAAGTAGAGAGCAAGCTAGCAACTATGTTAATTGATAAGCCTGTGGATTCTCTTTCTAAGGAAGATGAGGAAGAGATAGGTAAATTGTTAGCTAAAAATAAAGATATATTGGCGTTAAAAGAATCGAAGTTGAGGTTAAAAAGTAGAGCGGTGATGTTACAAGAAGGAGATAACAAACAAAAATTTTCCACAATTATTCAAATCATCGAAGACATCTAAACTTGATAGCAGAAATGGAGAATGTGGAGGGTCAGAATGTCTCTTATTTTGAAGATATATCCAAGGTACGGGTGGATTTATTCTAAAGTATTTTTGCAAAGCCCTTGGGCTATATTATTTTAGAAACCTTAAAGGTTATAGAACTATTTCTTAGATCTATAAATGAGGAGATGAATTAATCACTTTAGGATGAGATTCATGAAGAAAAAATATTGGCTACGCTTGAAGATTTCCAAAAATCAAAAGTCCTAGTTCGGATGGACTAACAGTGGAATTCTTTTGGGGGTTTTATGAATTGATTAAAGAGGACCTCCTAAAGGTAATTTTGGAATCTCAACATTTAAGCAAAGTCGTTGGTTCTTTAAGCAATACTTTTTAATCTCTTTTTCCAAAAAAATTAGAAATGGTGACCTTTGAGGATTTCATACCAATCTCATGTTGCAATCTGATCTACAAGTTAATTTCCAAGATAATAGCCAATTGGCTCAAACCCATCTTGAGGAAGTTGATTTTGGAGGAACAATTTGGGTTCCATAATAAGAAGTAAATTCATGATGTTGTAGCACTGGAGTAGGAGGCCCTTCACTCCCACAAGTCAAAAAAGACTCCAGCCTTAGTCCTTAAAATTCACCTATCAAAGGCACATGATAGAGTCAAATGGGTCTTCCTTAGGTTGGCTCTATTTCAGATGGGCATGAATCTTAGTATAGTAAATTGGATCATGGGATGTGCGGAATCAACTTCTTTTGCTTTTTTATCAATGGAACCTGTTCGTCTTTCGTCATGGCATCAAGGGGGATGTGGAAGTGGTGTCCTATGTATCTCTTTTTATTTTTAATCATGGCTAAGGGTTTGAGCTGACTTATTTCCAAGGAAAAACAAGCAGGCCTCCTAAAAGGAATAAAAGTTTCCCCTCAATTTTTTCTTACGCATTTTCCTTTTGTTGACAATATCATGATCTTTGGTGTAGGTGATTGAAAGGAAATGAAACAGTTGAAGTTTGTTATGGATGTTTTCTATACATCCACAAGAATGCAAATAAGTATGTCAAAATCATCAATGTTGTTTTGCACTATTAAAGAAGATATTTTGAACCAGATGGCTATTATGTTACCTTTCAATTGCAAAAGCATAGAAGTAGGGATCAAGTACCTTGGTGTTGATTTAAAACCTTGTCGCTACAAGTTGGAAGATGGGTTGTGCCTCTAAAAGAAAATAAAGGAAATAATCCCTTCTTGTTCTTTCCATCTATTGTCAAGAGGTGGGTGACTAGTTCTCTTGAATTTGGTTCCCAGTAGTATACCAATTTATTGGACCTCCATTGCTAATATCTCAAAAAATATTCTCAAACGCATAAGGAAATTTTGCTTCTAGTTCTTATTGTTTGGAAAGAAAGATATCATGGCAATACCCCTGGTTAAATGGATGTAGATAGAAATGTTGAAACAGTTGGGAGGTTAGGGGGTAAAAAACATCTTATATTTTACTAAGGTGCTGGTAGCTTAAATCCTTTAGAGGATTTCCCACGATTCCATGTTATGGGGGTGGGTTATGGATTCTAAATATTTCCCAAGAAGATCGATGGTGGAGTGGCTCAGAGAGCCAGTCAAATCAGTGGTGAATTGTTCAATAGTTTGGAAAGTTATGTTTGAGGTGGTCTCGATTATAGGAGAACAATTGGTGTGAAAGGTTGGAAATGGAAAGAGAATCCATGTAGTGGAGGACCCTTGGGAAGGAGCTTCAAATGAATGCAAACTGGCTAATAGTTTAATATCTGATTTACATAGTTTGGGAATTTTTTCAATATGGTATGCAAAAATGGAAGGAATGGATGAGGTGGGAAGATCTATTTGGAAATCTCCAGAAGATCTAGGTATGGAAGTGAAACTATTTTTTCAATGGTCTGCATACATAGACATGCTAAATTATATCTTTATTCGTCTAAGGGAAGAGGAAGTGGACTCTTTATGTTGGTCAAGAAACCCCCTAAATGGTCAATACAACATCAAAATAGGATACTTATTCTTAGCAGAAAAATCGTTTGGAGGAACAAAGCAATGGTGGTGGGAGGATATATGGAAGATTAATGCTCATGTAAAAGTTAAATTGGCTTTTTGGCTAGTGCTTCACCATAAGATTCTTACTTGGGACATAGGTAAAAAGAGAGGATGGCTCCGTCCAAGTTGGTGCACCTTATATAAATTAGAGGAGAAAAATATAACACATGTGTTTGTTATTTTTCAATATTCGAGGAAGGTATTGGAAGTTGTCATGTATCTTCTTAAAGGTAAGGAGCCTTTACTCACGACAACTTGGAAGAATGGTATTTCAACTAGAAAAAGTCGCATCTTCCAGGTGATTTTGGATCAACTCATGGAATTTTTATTTATTTAATATGGTGGGAAATAAATTTAGTGACATTTCAGGACAAGACTACTCCATAGGAGGGGATTGTTGGGTTGATAGTCAATATGACCACAAAATTCATAAACAAGCTAAAAAAATTAAAATCTCATAACCCAGTTATGCCAGAGCTACAGGAAAGGGTTCCATGGGAATTTTTTGACAAGGCTAGTCAGGGACATATGCCCCTCTGTGGAGTTGTTTTTGTCATCCATATTACTAAAGAGCACTTCTTCAAGATACACTATGCACTGGGAAAACGATCTAGCATGAAGGCATAGCTTGTGACAATGTGGACTTTATTGTTTTATGCAAATTTGCTAAAGCTAAGTAAGGTTCAGGTGTTTGGGGACTAAAAAATTGCAATCAACTTGAAAAACAACAAGATACAAATTCAGGTGGTTAAATTGCAGTCTCTCCTTAACAATATTAGGTCCACCATGGATGAGTTTGAATGGTATCATTTTGCTCACATCTACATGGAACTCAACTCTTAAGAAAACGATCTATCTAGGCAAGCATTAATGTTGGATTTTGGTTATTTCATAGCTCAAGAATTCTTCAACAGATGTTTGTGTGATGACAAATATTTGTATTGTAGTTTCTCCAGGATGACAAGTATGAGGGAGCTTTCCTCCATTTTTTTAACAGGTTCAGAATTGTTTGTTTTGGATGTGTATAGACAAGATTTGTTGTTATGCAGTATATATAGAAAAGACTTTGTAGGATAAGTAAAGGAAGGTAGGATGAAGACAAAGACATTTATGTCGTTGTGTGTTTTTTTTTTGTTGGTAAATTCTTAGTTCCAATCAGGAAAGAAACTTGTATACTCATATATATGAATACAAAGATTTTTTCTCTCTGAAAAAAAATATGGATCATCGTGACTTTATTGAGTTCAGAAGAATATTACGGTACCTTGAAGTGATGGTACAGGGAATAGAGTCTCCATCCTTTCTTTCATTACTAAATTCAATGAATGTGATAAAAAATGAAGGCTGTAAATAACAAAAATCATGAATACCCTTTTGTAGGTCAAACAACATCTAGTCATTCTTGGAACTGAGTGTATTTTCCTCAAAAATCTAGTAGAAAACATGAACAAAGATGCACACTCGATGAAATTCAACCAGAGGATTTCATAGCAAGGGGAAAATAAGGACAATGATGTTGAGGCAAGAAATGGAAATTCCTCACTCAAGTAGCTTTTAAACTTACTAGGCTAAGGTAAGATATGTGGGAATATTACCCTAGGTTTATAGCCTTGCAAAAACATCAATAATCTCTCAAGAAATATGTTCTTGGACCTAATGTTATTTTAAATTTGTGTGTTTCAACTTAAAAAATGTAAAAAGTTTATATGTAAATGGATACAAGAATTAAAATGAATGAAGTAAAGAATATAACAACCTAAAATAAAATAAAAATACACAAGTCTCAATTGAGAAAAAACGGATTTTATTGATATAATATTTTCTGAGTTACAACAAGAATGCCTCTTTCCAAACCCCTACGAGGGTGAGGACCAAGATCAAACTTAGAAGTCTACAATGGAATTGAACATAATACATAGACAAATGGTGTCTAAAAGAAAATGACCAAGACTGTATACATTGGATCAGCCAAGTCACAAGCCCACCAAGTCTTGACTCTGCAAAATCATCTTAATCAGACCTTAAACTTGATTCAGAAATTCCAATAAAACTACACAGACTATCAAGAGAATTGAATGACCTTTTGAAGCATGTCAGATATCAATGCTTCCTAGTCCTTTATTTTTTCCACCTTTAGAAATATCTTGCAATCAACAAGAGGATTTATCATTTTTAAGAAACTCAGAAAATGAAGGATGAAATTCAGAAATCTCAATATGAAACAAGAGCAAACCTTATCAGAAATGTTTCTCTTTTATAATTCCTCTTGCCTTCTTTGTCCTTTGGTTCTTCCTTTTAATCTCTCAAATGTAGTTCCTCAAGTAGTTGAACTTCTTTTAGTTACTAAAGTTAAATAGCTTTAGTTAATAAATAGGACAAACAACTTTATTGATAAGGATATTCAATAAATAAATACTAACTAAATAGGTGGGGTCCCCCTCCATTTATGCATCTCTTTGTTTCAAGAATCAAAATAGTTTTTCCTTGTTGCTCCATATAACCATAAAATATAAAATAAACATCATAATCATATTGTAAGCATGCATTAAAAACACTATGGCATAATTCTACTTGTATCTCCCATAAAAATAACATGATATTTTAAAACTTTCAAAAATAAATATCATGGTTCTGCCATCTTGATCCAGGTAGATCTAAGAACGCTAAAAAATTATCAGTCTCAAATGTTGATGAAAATGATTCCATTTTATATATCTTGACAAGAACTTTCCAATGCAACTTGAACAGACACAAACGGATGTCGTATGAGAAAGATATGGTCTTCTGAAGTTTTGGAAAAACATTTAAAAATGGCAGACGACAGTTGCCACATGGCATCACTGCAAGTATGACACATGGAACTATAAAGATGACACGTGGAATGTATGGATTTTGATGTGGAAGTACTGACTAGACTACACAAATAATGACATGGCATGTTGGCATAGCAGCTGACTGGGTGTACGGTTAGGTGATGTGGCCAATGTGGCTTAAGGGAATCAAAATTTGTTGATCTCAGTAGGAATCGAACCTCGACCTCATCGCAATAGTCCAACAATCTTAACCAACTATGCTACCAAACCCATTGAATATGCCATAGGGATTTTCTATATATAAGTTGTATTAAATTGAAATATACCAAATGCGGGCGCGTCGGCTTGGGTTGACCCGGCGACCTTCGACTGACAGCCCAAATGTCCTGACTGTTGCGCCAATGACACCCTTTGTAAAATTTGTTGATGGTATATTAATTTAAGTTTTCATAAATGCCATAATCGTAGTATAAGAATGTCGAGTGGATTTGAACCCCCGACATATATTATATAACCCCAACACTTTTCCATTGCGCCACAAAGAGTGGTTATGTTGCCAAGAACTCAGAGTGAATTTATTTTTTATGTTTTTCTTAGTATTTTGAGAGATATATAGAGTTTATATAGTCAAAATAATTATTTTTCTGAGGAGGATTTGATTTTGATAGTGAAATCTGAGTTTGTGCAACATATTAGATGGTCATTTCAGAAAACATAAGTTGAAGTTGTCATTGTATCAAGCATTTTTTAGCATCAATAGACCAGTCTCTCATTTGGAAGCGGGCCCGGAGATGTAGCCTAAGATGGGTGAACTCCATTATGAACTTGTGTAATGTGCCTTGTTATTGATGTTTCTATTTCTCTCAATTTCAACATTTTAACTTTCGCAAGTTATTTATCAGTTAATGAATTTTTGGATAAGTAAGGGGATTCACATGTTAATTTGCAAACAATCATAATGGTCATAATTTTCTAATCGGGTTGGATGTTAATGTATGTTTAAGAACTAATTTGAAATCTAAGGATTTTTGGTTAAAGTTGGTATTAGAGTAGGTTTGACAGGTATTTGTAAGTGMATGCTTACGAGGCCCAAATCCAAGCRAAGTGAAGGCAYGCTTGAAGAATTCAACCCATAAATTCAAAGATAATTTCTAAAATGAGAAATGGCATTCAAAGGAGGAGAAGATCCTATAATGAACCCCAAGGTTATGATGGAGGAATTTCTCAAGATGAAGATAATGGCGGAATAATTGTACCGTAGGGCTCAAGGAAGAGTTGAAACATTGGTAAAAGTTGAAGGAGAAGGAGTAGGTGAAGAAACTATAGAGCCTCCTTCACCCCCATAATCATCATATTCTTTTGATGAGAGTGAACATTATTCTCATAAGAAAAAACCTTCTAAGAAGTCTTCTCATTCTCATGCTTGTGATTTTCATTTATTAAATTTATATGTAAAGTTTGATTTGTCGATTTATGATGGAGAATTAAATGAAGAAAAGTTGGATAATTGGATCAAATAAATTGAAGTATATTGCAAGGTATAGAAAATTGTGGATGATGCTACAAAGATATGGTTGGATACTCTTCGTCTAGGTGGCACAGCTTTGATATGGTGGGAGATTAAGACACAAATTGATCTCATCCAACATGGTAAAATAATTTCTTCTTGGGATGAATTTACTGTTGCATTAAGAAAGAAATTTTATCCATTAGCTTATATGCAAACAACAATAATTGATTCACAACATCTAAGACAAGGAAAAGGGAAAAATGTTCAAGTATATACACATGAATTTAACAAGAAATCATTGTCTCTAGGAATACCTTAGTACATCAAAATGACTATCAAAAGGCATTAGTACCAACATTCTCTAAGATCTTGAATGGACCATACCATATTGGACTGGGATTTTTACCTTCACCCTTCATTATATCCTTGTTGATATGTAATGATAATTGATCATCGAGTTGAAACTGATGATCAACCCGATGCTTTCCATGCCTTACCTTATACTTGGCTTGACTCTTCTCCAATTGTTCCTGCACTACTTGATGTACCTAATATTGGATTCTTTGAATGAACCGCTTAGCTTTATCTGTATCATCTTGTCCATCCTCTTTATTTGCTTCTCCAAAAGAAAATTCCATAGGTGATTTAGGCAAGTACCACAAACATACCTCAAAACATGTTCTCTAAGTAGAAGAATGCATGGAACAATTATAAGCATGTTGTACATAATGCAATTGTTCATCCCATAACTTAGGATGTTTGATGCAGTATCCTCATAACAAATGAACCATTGTCATGTTTACCACCTCTATATGTCCATCTGTCTATGGATGAAAAGTTGTGATGTTCTTTAACTTAGTGTCTATCTCCTTCCATAAATGAAACCAAAACTTCCCAAAAAATCGAGATTCTCAATCATATATAATAGATATAGGCAGCCCAAAATGAACCCATACATTTGCAAACAATAACTATGTTGTTTGTTCAGTTGTGACTTGTTTCTTGCATGGGATTAAAGTACACATCTTACTAAACATGTCCACCATGACATATAAATAATCATGACTTGTTCTGGACATCAAAAAAACCCCTACAAAATCCATGGACACACTTTCCCATGGCTGAGAAGGTACCAGAAGTGGCATATATAATCCCAACTTTCTATTCCTAGGCTTTCTTGTGGCACACATAACACACCATTTTACATACTTGGAAATTGTCTCATTCATTTGAGACCAATAACAATATCTTTGCAATTGACCTATTGTCTTACCTACCCTAAAGTGACCATAAATGAGAGATGTATGAGCTTCTATGAATACATTTTCTCTTTCATATATGGGTATATAAATCTCCCCAAGATGATATAATAAGTTGGCATGCATATGATAATCCAACTATTGATTTCCATGAGTTAACTCCATATATACATCTTTAAAATCATCATCCCTAGCATATTCTTCAACATAACTTTCATGATCTAAATAATTATGCTTTAATGTTGTAGATGCATTGATCATTGGTCTTGACAAAAATATATGTGACCTTATTATGAATACATTTCTTATACTTAATGACCAAATGGAATTTTTGTAAGAAAACCATCCATATAAAATTATGTGATTGTTGTAGCTTGGTTTGTGACTGCAAATACTGTAATGGTTGATGATCTCTATGAATTAATGTCTCCTTTCCCATAGTAATGCTTCCGTTTCTTCACACTTTGTACCAACACATACAATTCTTTATCATATGTTGGATATTTAATTACTACTTTAGTAAAAGTATTATAATGATGACATATAGGTTTACCTTGTTGTATCAAGACTACTCACATGGCATATCCACTTGCATCGGTTTGAATCTCAAATGGCTGTTGCAAATCTGACAAATCCAAAATGGGTGTGATGCTTATCTTTTCCTTCAATGTCTCGAAGGATTTTTGTTGCTTTCCTCCCCATTGAAATACGTGTTTCAAACTTCTCAATGCATGTAGAGGAGTTGCTATGAAAGAGAAGTTACCAATGAATTTCCTCTAGTATTATACTCCTCCTAGGAAGCTCCTGACTTCTATGGTAGTATTTGGCTTGGGACAATTTACAATAGATTCTAACTTTGAGGGGTCTATCTTTAGTTGACCATTCCCTACAATAAAACTCAAATATACCAGAGAATTGTTTCCAAACTCACATATAGAAATCTTATATACAGCTTCTCCTTTTTCAAGAGTTCAAAAATTGTTCTGATATGCATTATATGATCTTCCCATGTTCCACTAAAGATTGAAATATTATCCAAGTAGACAATGACAAAATCATCTATAAAAGGCCTAAATACATCATTCATTACCCTCATAAATGCCACAGGTGCATTACATAAGCCAAATGGTATAACCAACCATTCAAACAACCCATACTTTGTCTTGAATGAAGTTTTCCATATATCGCTTTATGAAATTATGTTCTAATGGTAACCACTTCTTAAGTCTAGCTTAGTGAAACAAACAAAATTTCATAACTGATCCAATAAATCATCAACTCTAGGACGAAGGTATATGTTATTTATTGTGATCTTGTTCAATGCTCGAAAATCAATACACATCCTCCACGTACTATCTTTCTTTGGAAATAATACAATAGGAGATCCACGCGAAGAGGAACTTGGCCTTATAATTCTTTTATCGAGAAATTCCTGAACTCGCTTATTTATCTCTATAATCTCTATCACTAATGACCTATACATACAAATGTTAGGAAGAGGAGCATCTTGTTGGAAATGAATCTCATGTTCAACCTCCTTCTTAAGAGGAAACCTTGTAGGTTCCTGAAACAACTCATCATAGGTAGATATTATATTTACCAATTCTTGTTTATGATCTGGATCAAATCTTGCTAAAGCATCAGACATATCATCTCCCCTTTGTTTCACCACCATGAGCACAAAGGATTTACTTTCATTTACGAGTCTCTTCATTTTCCCTGTGCTCACTAAAGAAACATTAGTTTTGATGTGATGAGCTCTCATAATATACTCAATCTCATTCTTGAAAAGATGATATTTGTTCTCCTCATGATAGAATATAGCTTTCCTGTCAAATAAATATGGACTACCCAAGACAATGTTGCAAATGTCAAGGGGTACAACATCTAACTCAACCTCATCAAAGAACTTAGATGTAATTGAAAATTTCATCTTACACTGCTTCGTCACCTACAACCTAGCATCATCACACATCCAACCTAATGGATATGGCTTTTTATGAGGTGTCATATTCAAATCCATCTTCTTAACAATTGCTTCAAATATTAAGTTAACTTGAGACCCACTATCAAACAAAGTATCTATCTTTGTATATTTTACTATAACTTCGACATGAAAGAGCTTGCTTCTTTTCTTTTAATCAAGAACATTTTCCAATTTAGCAGATTGAAATGAAATATTATTAGTAGATATACCTTTGCTTCCCATTGCCGTGATCTTAGTTTCATCACGTGAAATTGATCTCAAATCTTGTCGTGCTGATGTGAATGAATTTTGTTTCCCCTTATCTTGGAACTTCTTTGATCGTAATTCTGGATGCAGCTTCCAACATTGTGCTTCCTCATGCCCCTTTATTTTGTAGTGAGGACATGTAGGTTTCTCTTCAACTTTCTTTACTGTAACTAATTTCTTACTCTTCCATTTTCCTTTCAATTTCTTCCCAAACTTGTTTTCCTTCTTATCCTCAATCACATGATTTCCCTTTCTAGCTTCTAGGTGAGTAGCTTGTACTGACACTTCATCAATATTAGTAGGTTTAAACATCAATATAGTGTGTCGAAGATATGAATGCATACCACCAATATACTTCAGATGTGTTTCACGAATATATAATAGAATTCCTAAGGATAATGCTTTCTTCTTAAATTCTTGTGTATACACTTGAACATTTTCCCCTTTTTCTTGCCTTAGATGTTTCCATTCTATAATTGCAGTTTGCACATAAGCCAATGGATAAAATTGTTTTCTTATTGCAACAGTAAACTCATCCCAAGAATAAATTACTTCACCATGTTGAATGAGATCAACTTGTGTCTCACTCTCCCACCATATCAAGGTTGTGACGCCTAGTCGGAGAGTAGCCAATTGTATCTTTGCAGTGTCGTCCATGATATTTTTCACCCTACAATATACCTCTATTTGTTTGATGCAATTTTCCAACTTCTCTACGTTCATTTCTCCATCATAAATTGGCAGCTCAAACTTTACATCTAGTTTCAATAAAAGAAAATCATGATTATGTGATGACTTATTACAGGGATT
>JASDQU011311512.1:0-16844 GCA_032191745.1 Picea mariana
TATAGGCAGGGTGCGAGAATGCTTACATGTGGGAAAAATGAGCGTTTTCTCGAATCTTCTAGAAGGAGAAACTTCCATGGTGAGGTGGAATCTGAATGGTTTGGATCTTACTCGCTTTCATGATTTAGTGGGATCATCCTAACCTCCTCACCTTATCCTCTTCAGCTTATAAAAGGAGAGGAGCTCTCATGGAGAAGGGCTAAATGGGATTTGGCTTGGAATTATTAGCTTGGTTGGAGTGTCTTTGAGTTTTGCCTTTGTCAAGATAGATTGTGAATATTATCAGATCTATGCTTTTATAATTCTAGGAGTGGAAGTGTGTGGGGAACGAAGGACAGTTGGAAGGGACCTTACGAAATCAAGGCCATGGTTGTAATCTCTCTTTCACATTTAATATGATACAGTAATATGATTCTTTCCTATAAACCTTGTTGTGTTTTATTGTATGATTCCTTGATCACATACATAGGTTTATATTGAGTTCATGCTATTACTATCACTTTGGTTGGTTGCGTTCTTTTGCAGGTTCATCGTTGTATGAGCATTGGAACGGAGCTAGGATGGCGATGGCGAGAGGAAGCGACATTTAAACAGTATGTCACCTATCTCTCTTTAATTAGTAAATTCAATATTTAAAACTTAAGGAAAGCATCATGTTCTGGTGTGTTTTGTTCTAGATCTAGGTGGACCTAGGGATATCAATTAGTGTCCGCACCTACCGATTTATCTGATAACAAAAGCATTGACTAAAATTTTAAAATTTATTTGAAGTAAAAAAAATCAAAATTCTAGTTATTCAATTTTTTTCCAAATTTTCATATTAAAAAATTAAATATTAAAAAAAATGAATTTTATAATTTCAAATTATCTTTAAAAACAATTTTTATAATTTTTGTAAATTAAAATAATATTAAAAAATTAAATTAAATATATAATATTTGTTGTATTTTTATTTTATATACCAATTTTGTTTATTTATTAATTTTTATTTTTCTAAATGATATATTTGAGAAAATCTTTGGATACTTCTCCTTATTTTAAGGATGATATCCAGGTAAACCCTAGATTCAAGTCAACACTCTTCCTTTCAAAGATGATAAGGTACTTCAACAACAACAACAAGGCTCAAAATCATTAGAACAATATACATATTAAAAGATCAACATGTCAATTCATTTCTTATATATATATATAGATAGATTGATTGATTGATTTTACTTAGTTGTAACAACACTTTATTATTTTATTATCTTTTAAAATCTACAAAATTCTAAATTGCTTTGTTCAATTAGACTTCAACTTTCAAAGATAAGGAGGGGAAGGGATGACAACGGTGATAGAAAGGGGGTGACAATGATGTTTTCAAAAGTATAAAGGTACAATCTTTTCTATTAAATGGATATGGGCATGTATGTACAAGAGTACAGGTATGCAGGAGAGAGAGAAATCGAACATTGGAGATGGGCGGGAAACTGGTAGAACCAGAGCTGAGGAGTGTTTTCAAACTCTTGGAGGGGGAACCTGGTTAGTTAGATTGGAGTCATGCTTATCGTTTTAGTGCGTAGAAGGCTGTCTCCTTGGCTATATTTATGTGTTTTGTTGTCTTCTTGATTTTCTACATGTCTAGTGGCTTACTTACTGTCCAGTTACTAATTTTGGAACCTGGTAGTTTCTTCACAAGATTTATTTTAGCCCAGGCCCGCCTTGCGGTCTATTAAATTTCTTGTCCCTTGCTATTATCCTTTTTATTTTCGTTTTTTGGCCCCTTATCTTTTTTTTTTCCACCTTTGGGAACTAGACCAAACTGGAGGGGTTTGTGCGTGCCTTCTAGGTGTTAGCCTTACCTTGTCTTCAAGTGCTTATCCATTAATTCTTGTCAGCTAACGTTATGGGATCTCGTGATTTGGGTGGGTGGAATTTTAATGGATTAAAGAGTCTCATCACATCACAGTGCAATGAGCCTTTAATACAGGAGTTGACTTTTATTGGACTTAAACCAACTACTTTTTCTGCTGAGAATCCTACTTTTACCACTTTCCTTCCTAGGCCCTTGTTTTCCTCTATCCAGGATATTCTTGTTCTTAACCCGAAATCTTTTCTTTTGGATGGATTACACTCACAGTATTCTGGTTTTCACAACACTTTTCCTCAGAAATCGGTCTGGAGTACTCCTGTTCCTACTGGCAAAAACCAAAAAATTTGGAGACCCAATAAGGTGCCGAGGAAATTAGTTTTGGGGTCAGATATAGGTTTGCTGGAAACCTGTAACATGGCAATTTTTGGCCTTGTAGGCCAGGTATCCTATCATTACTTACCTCAAGAACCTATCGAGGCGTGGATGAACAAAACATGGCAACCTATTCTAGGTTATACGCCAAATGTTTATTTCCTGGAGAAAGGTTGGCTTGGATTTCTGTGTAGGTCGCCAGAGGATACAGAGGTTTAATTAGCGACTCAATGGTTATTTGGGGCTAGCAACTTAATGGTAAAGAGGTGGCATCTTGCCTTTGATCCACACAGTGAGCATTTCTCGAAGAGACACCTCTGGGTTCTTTTACTAGGGCTCCCTCTACATTTTTGGAATGAAACCGCTCTTATAGCTATCGGAGATTCCTTGGGTACTTTTATCTCCGTAGACAGTGTTTCACTCATGGCACCAGACAGAAAGGTTTGCAGAGTTTTTGTGGAGTTAGACATCCACGTTGGTCTGCCGAAAACTCTGGAAATTGTGTGGGGTGAAAGAAAGAAAAAACAACGCTTAGACTACCTGGGGATTCCCTTCAGGTGTAATCGATGCCACTGTATGGGACACCTGCACAAGGATTGCAAAGGTGTGGAGGCCATGGAAGATACTGATGAAGAACTTGAGAACTGGGATATACAGGACTATACCCCGGAAGTTGAACTTTTTGGTAAGTTGGATCCGAGCCTCCGAACTGTTCTAAGGAACCGGGATTTTACAATGGAGAAGCTATCGGGTAAGTTAAAATATTTATGCCCATCTCTGTTTGATTCTCTTACTCTGTTGGAAAAGGATTTTTTGGATTCTGCACAGGTTTTCGCCCCTGACTCTCCTATTAAAGTCGGTTCTACAGTAGGTGACTTGACTGTGGGGTTTAAGTCTAGTAATAAGTCGACCACTATTGACACGGGACCGAGGAACCTTGTTGGAGTCAAACCTATTTTTGTGCCTGGTAATGACAGTATCCTCCCTACTGTAGCCCTAGATAACGAAGTTGAACCTATTTTAATTAATTCTCTTTCGTCTCAAATAGGTAGTGAGTCTCCCTTATAGTCTGGTTTAGATTTAGGTCTGCAAGGTTGCCATGAATTTGAACTTGATGATGAAGCTCTTTTGGAAGTCTTTGGTAGTCTCCTTCCTTCTGGGCGGGGCTTAAACACTTCATTTCCACTTCCTATTTATTTGGGGAAAGCAGTTTTGACTGAGACGATGGATGGGGAACCTGCTTCAACCTCAAAGGCTATTCCTACAAGCAAGGATAAGAAATATGCTTGGTCTAGGGGTTTGGGCATAGAGGTCTCACCCATTAAAACCAGAAGCTCGCGGAAAAAGGCGATTAGAGGATCTTCGATTCCTGAGGTAAAGGAATCTTCCACTGTGGACAGTGGGGCACTTAGAGCATTGAAGGCCCTAGCAAGGTCAAAATAATGATATTACTATCCCTAAACATTAGAGGGATAGAGGGATCCCTTAAAGATGTCGCGTTTCGTAGGGTGATGGATCGTGGGTGTCCAGATATCATTTTTTTGTAGGAGACTCTTGTTGAGGAACAAAAAGGCAGAAATTTTGTTCATATTTTTCAGCCAAGTTGGGTTTCTAGTGTTGTTATCTCTTTAGGAACTTCCGAGGGGATTTTAGTGTCTTGGGATCCGAACATTTACTCCCTTATTCCATCCCTAACTTGTGGGGGTATTTTCTTAACTAGATGGTTTATTTCTTCACAGTGCTCTATCTCTTTACTCAACGTTTATGGTCCTTGTATGGATAAAAGAACTTTTTGGGATTCTATGGCGAATAGTGGCCTGCTCTCGGCTGACAATTTGATAATTGCGGGGGATCTGAATATTACACTTTCAACAGAGGAAGTGTGGGGTAGTACTAATTTCTCGATTTCTATGGCAGAACACCTAAAAGAAATCTTCAAGTCAAAGAATCTAGTGGATATCCAACCGTATAGGATGGTTCCTACGTAGTGCAATGGTTGACGGGGATCACAGGCTATTTTGAAAAGATTGGACAGGTGTTTAATTGCAGAAAGTTTAATAATCTCCAAAGATTATTATCGGTCGTGGGTGGAATTTCCGTTTATTTTGGACCATCCACCTATTGTTCTTCAAATGGATATAGTCCCAGTTAACAAGATTTATCTCTTTAAGTTCAATCCGGTTTGGTCTTTGGATGTTGATTTCAAGTCTTTAGTGTATTCTGTCTGGAAAGATAACAAGTATTTAACTGAGGAAGGATCTCAACACAGATTAGTCTGGAAACTAAGAGATTTAAAACAACAGATTAAATTGTGGTCTAAAAAGAAGGAAGAAATTTTAATGAGACGTATGATATCATTGGGAGCACATATCAAAGAAATTTTTTTAAGTGTTGCTGAGGGTAGCTCAAATAATGAAAAGGAGATGCTATTGGGAAAACTGGAGAAGGAGAGAAACCAAATCGTAATATATAATGAGGAGAAGTGGCGCCAAAGAAGCCGAGCGATTTGGATTGAAAGCGGTATTTTTTTCATAATTTTGCAAGTCAAAGACACAAACACAAATATATTTGGGAAATAACTAAGGAGTCTGGGGAGCAATGCAGAGGAAAAGAAGGTTTGAAGAAGGCAAGGACTCATTACTTTAAGAATTTTTATAAGGCTCGGTCTGAATCTTTCACTATGGAAAAATTGGAGGTTACTAATCTTTTCAAAAAAATGATACAATCAGAGGATTTAATATGTTTATTAAAACCTGTAACAGCAGAGGAAATTAAAAAGGTTATCGATCTCTTTAAGAGGGATAAGAGTTCAGGCCCAGAGGGCTGGATGGTGGAATTTTTCACCTCTTTTTTTGATTTGGTTAGTGAAGATTTAGTTCAGGTGGTGGAGGAATCAAGAAATTTTGGGAAAATCCTAGGGTGTTTAAACTCTACTTTCTAAAAACTGGTCCGCAAAGGGTGGTGGATTGGATGTGGCTTGTGAAGAAAATTTAAAAAAAGATCAGGATTTGTTGTTATAAATGGCTCTCGTTGGGTGGAAGGCTTATATTGCTTAAGACGGTTCTAGAAAGCCAATCTATTTATTGGATGGAAGTGGAGTTAATTCCAAAATTTATACTCAACCAGATTCGTAAGTTATGCTTTAATTTCTTATGGAATGGTAATAACCCGACTGGTCATATCCATTTATGCAACTAAAAGGCGTTGTCCAGAGCAAAATCTAGTGGGGGGTTGGGTCTCATAAATTTAGAACATTTTAATTTAGCATTATTAGCCAACACTCTTTGGCACACACTCTTCGACAAAGGGATATGGCATAATATTGTGATGGATAAGTATTTAAGACATTCCGATGTGAAAAAATGGTTTAGATCGACTTTTTCCAAAGCTTCTACAGCCTCGAGGATTTGTAGGAACCTATTGAAATCGATTCACCTGTTACTTCACTGGCAGAGGTGGTTACCTGGGTCGAAGGATCATATTCTTATAGGCAGAGATGTGATTATGGGTATGGGTGAAATATCCTTATTATCTCAGCCTCTACGTGATCATCTATCAATAAAGGAGATTAAGGTACTGGTCAATGCAAGGAATCCACAAGTGACAAGTGAGTTATCTGATTTATAGTTAAGTAGTGTTTTTTTGGGTTTAAGTGGTACCCTTGCAGATGAATGGAATATATTTACAAAAGGTCTTTCAGCCACTGGAGTTTACCTTGGTAATGAAAATGATAAACTTCTGTGGGAAGGTGGAGATGCATCCGGAAAAATAAATGTAAAGAATATTTATCGAGCCATTGTTTCTACTCAAAATTTAGAGTATTCGCCCAGATGGATTCAGAAAATCTGGAGCTGGCAGATTCAACTAAATATAAAACTCTTTTCATGAATGAACATTTCCCGGAAGATTTTGACATGGGATGGACTTCAAAAGAGAGGTTGGGAAGGGCCCGACTTTTGTATTTTCTGCAAGAGGAACTCAGAAAGCTTGGAACACCTTTTTATCAATTGTGAATTTACAAAACAGTTATGGGATTTGTTAAAGGACCTTTTGAAGTTAAAGAGGATTTGGTCGGGACAGGATATATTTGATCCTTTTTATCTATGGATTATTGATAAGTCCATTCCTTCTGAGATTGCATCTTTGACCTGTTGGTGTCTGTGGATCGAAAGGAATAGGGGAATCTTTGAAAATAAGACGTCAGCGGTCTTTTCAGTTCTGCATAAGGTAATGGGCCTGTTTAGAACTAAAAGTAATCCTATTCCAAAATTCGTTGTAAAGGAATGCTTTATTCAACATGAAGAAGGACCGGCCACAACTTTTTTTGATGGGGCTGCAAGAAGTGATCGGTCTTCCTGTGGGGCCGGAGGGGTTATAAAAACCATTGAGAATCTTGTTTACAGGTGGTTCTTTAATTGCGGTGGAGGTACAAATTCAAAGGCTGAATTATTAAGAATTTGAGCGTCCCTTACTCTTGCAAATTTCCTGGATATTCATAGGCTGCAAGCCTTTGGAGATTCCAAAGTGATAATAGAATGGTTAAACGATGGGGGAAAATTGGATATTTGTACTATTGAAGGATGGAAAAAGCGCACGAAGTTATTATGTAAAAAATTTCAGGTCATTAGTTTCCATCATATCTACAAGGAGTTCAACATTGAGGCAGACAAGCTCTCCAAAGAAGCCTTACTGGCGCCTGAAGGAATATTAACATACTATCAGTGGGAATCTAGAGGAGCGGGGAGAACAAAGCATCTGGATATATACTGAACTTCTTTACCTATCAGAGGTTTTTTGTTTTATATATGGATCCTTATTTAGTCTCGATATATAAAGAGGTTGAATAAGAAAGTATTAGTCAGACTGGATATTTTGGTTTTTTTACAAACCAATCCAGTGAAACTTATTTGCTTTTGTTAGTTTTTGAAGGAAGCTTCCAGAATGTGTAGGATAAAGACTTATATGTATTTGTGTGGATTGTGAAGGAACCGATATCACATGTATGACAATATGTAAAAAAAATTATATCATTAATATAATTTTGAGCAAATTTTCTTTTGGAAAAAGGAGTAGCTAGTGTGATTTCTTTTTAGCTTTTAGGCTATGTACAAGTGATACATTATTACCAGTTTTAAGTACTTTATAATTACTTTAGCCATTTTGCTTTCAACTATATAAGATTACTACATTCAAAATATTTTTAAGTAGCTTTGCAATCCAAAGCAAACTAATTGGAAGAATGTATTCTTACTCCAAATTATTAACAACTGAAATCCTTTTCTTTTTAGGAACCGTAGAAAATGAGTATGTTTTTGGTCCTTATTCTCCACATTTACTATTCATTTACTATTATTGTGTGTATATTTAAAATTTGAAAGACGAATTATTTTGAAATGTCTGAATGTCTGCTTTGCCTGTCTTTACATTTCTATTTTTATGAGAAAATGACAAATTTAAAGTTGCCACATTTTGGAAAAACATTGTTTGAAACTGGAGAAAAACTCATATGTTTTGGTCATTATTTTGTCGAATTTGCTCGTCTTTACGTTTACATTTTTATTCCTATGAGAAAACGACAAATTTAAAGTTGCCACATTTAAAAGAATATTGATTGAAATCTTTTTTTATGAACAGGAGAAAACTAGTATGTTTTGGTCATTATTTTGTGGAATTTGAATTTCAAAATCTGAGGAGTAGATTTTTGAAGCATTGTGTAAAAAAAAATTGTGAAAAAGAAACGGAAATTGAATTTCAAAATCTGAGTAGATTTTTGAAGCATTGTGTAAAAATATAGTGAAAAAAACCACTCAAATCAGGAAATCAATCCCCCTCTTAAGTTGTAGAAAAAAGAATTCTGAAAACATTTATGAATACAGACATGTGACATCGCTATGATTTTCAAACATACAATATTATGTTTCTTTTAATCTCATTTTTGTGGAAAAATTTTATTTGTCATAGGTACAAGTCAATTGACATTTTATTTGGGTAAACTAACTGTGTAAACAAATTCTGGCACCGCCTTATGTGTATGCATTCCGACTGTTGAAAATAGTTTTCTGATGTCTTAAAATTATATATAAAAGAATTTATCCCATAAACAGAATTCATTTGGTTTAAAAGGATTTGTTCAATAAACAAAATTAGTTAAAAACAAATCAAAATTAGTTTTTTTTTTTTCACGTTGGAGATTCCACGTTGGAAACCCACCCCAGATATTTCTCCACATAGTGGCTGATATGGAAGTGATAAAGCTTAGCAGCCCCAAGGGACACAGGTTTCGAACTAGTGACCTCTCCCCAAACTAGAAGAGTGTACCCACCCCAGATATTTCTCCACATAGTGGCTGATATGGAAGTGATAAAGCTTGGCAGCCCCAAGGGACACAGGTTTCGAACTAGTGACCTCTCCCCAAACTAGAAGAGTGTGCGCACGTCTTAACCAATTGTGCTATCCCATAAGACCTAAAATCAAAATTAGTTTCAAACCTTAATATATACTGGGTTTGTTGTTAGTGGTGGCTGCTTCTGTGGTATAATATAATTAAACTTAATATATACTGGGTTTGTTGTTAGTGGTGGCTGCTTCTGTGGTGTAATATAATTAAACTTAATATATACTGGGTTTGTTGTTAGTGGTGGCTGCTTCTGTGGTGTTGGGTCATCATGTTTTTGTACATTGATATGATTTTCGTCCCATTCTTTAGTCGTCATCATGTTTTTGTAGATTGATATGATTTTTATTCAATTTTTTTTCCATGTCTTAAGATCATCAAGAAAATTGTCAAAGCATATTATTGTATTAATTGTTGATGATGGAAAAGTTTTTTTTAAATAACGTTTTATTTAAAATATTTGTTTTTATATAGTTATTGTATTAATGGTGGATGATTTAGTCACTTTTTTGGAAAATGTTTTTTTAAATATTTGTTTTATTTTAATTTTTTTTTTTTTATATTATTATGTAAAGTGTTTCTTCTTTCTGATTTTTATTTTGAATCTAGTTAAATTTTAACTTCCAGAGCAAGTTTACTCTCTAAGATTTTAGAATTCTTATGAAACTTAAGTTTGACTTATAATAGCACTAAGTTTACTCTTCAAGATTTTAGAATTCCAATAACATTTAAGTTTGACCTATATTAGCACTTGACAGACGCTATTTGTATAATTTGATTATGAAACATTTTTTTTATACAAAATTATTTTCATAATTCAAATTTTTCATTCCAATATTGTATTTTGTTATTATTTTAAAAATCCAATTTTAACCTTGTTACCTACTCATTTTCTTGGATTCAATAAAAGTGTTGACTAAAATTTTAAAATTTATTTGAAGTAAAAAAAATCAAAATTTCAAATATTCAATTTTTTTATTCAAATTTTCATATTAAAAAAAATTGAATTTTATAATTTCAAATTATCTTTAAAAACAATTATTTTTATTTTTATTTTTATTTTTATAAATTAAAATAATATTAAAAAATCAAATTAAATATATAATATTTATTGTATTTTTATTTTATATAACAATTTTATTTATTTATTAATTTTTATTTTTCTCAATGATATATTTGAGAAAATTTTTAGATACTTCTCCTTATTTCAAGGATGATATTCAAAGTAAACTTTAAATTCAAGTCAACACTCTTCATTCCAAGGATGATAAAGGTACTTCAACAACAACAAAAAGGCTCAAAATCATTAAAACAATATACATATTAAAAGATCAACATGTCAATTCATTTCTTATATATATATATATATATATATATATATATATATATATATATTCTACTTAGTTGTAAAGATATTTTATTATTTTTTAAAATCTACAAAATTTTAAATTGTTTTGTTCAATTGGACTTCAAGACAGGGAGTAGCTAGTGTGATTTCTATTTAGTTTTGAAGCTATGTACAAGTCATACATTATTATCAGTTTTAAGTGCTTCATAATTACTTTAATCATTTTGCTTTCAAAATATTTTTAAGCAACTTTGCTACCATTTTAATTTGTTTAATGTTTTTCTTTATATTTTGACATATTATCACGATAATGCTTTTTTTATTTGTGTTTTTGTTCTCCTTCATGTGAGTTTTTATTTTTATTTTTTTAAAATTCTGATTACAAAATTTTATTCTCTTGAGGTGATGCAGATGTGCAAGAATGCCTGACTATGAAATAGCAGAGCGCGTGTGCAAGAATAACTGACTATGAAATAGCAGAGTGGAGAGCGTTATTGGCATTGATTTTATTTTATATTTTTCATTGTTTTGAGATATTAGCATGGCCATGCTTTTTCTGTTTGGGTTTTGACTTTCCCCCAAAAAACAACTTTGTATTTGTATTTTGAATATACATATAAAAAAAACCGTAAATTTATTGTATTATATTTGTTCACCAAAAAACTATCAATACTCAATCAACTTATTTTCGATATCAATTATCACATAAAAAAATAATTTTCAATAATCAATCATGTCACTTTCAACACCAACTATCACAACAAAAAATTAATCTTCAATACTCAATCATCTCACTTTCAATACTAACTATCACAACAAAAAAGTAATCTTCTATAGTAATGGTTAAGGCTTTTCCAATCATATCTACTATAATTTATTACATCTAAACATTTCAAGTTATGTAAGTCTATCAAACATTGCAAACACATACTAAATAGGGAAGAAAAAAATCCAACTCTCAATAAATCCCCACTTTGGAAAGTTTAAACAAAATAACATAACATTACAACAATTTAAACAAATGAAAAGAAATTACTTTTAGAAAATAAGCAAGCAACTAATTGGGAGAAAGTACTTTGGGCAGCAAACAAGCAAACTAATTGGAAGGATGTGCTCTTCCTCCAATTATTCACAGCCTACAACTTAAATTACATTAATAAAAAACAAACTATGCAATCTAATTGCAAAAAACTCCCATTCTTCACAATGAGAGAAAACTTTTTGGTTCAGAGTTGTTTGTCATTGTGAAGCATGATAAATTTGGGGTTGAAATGGATTTATATTGGTTCTTTATATGCACACATCATGTGTCAATTCCATGTTAAACATTGAAGAAATTATGCATCTCTATCATGGAGAAGAACACACCATTAACATGTTTTAACCATTAACCAAATAAGATTATTTTTACTTTCAAGTACTTTATAACTCTCTATATAAAATTATTAATATTTTTTAAATGTCATGTTAAATACTAAAGGGATTACACATCTCCCTCATACTATGCCTTTCTGCATAATAACAACTTTGTCTTTGTATTTTGAATACACATAAAACATACATAAATGTATTGTATTATATTCACTCACCAAAAAACTATCAATACTTAATTATCTCACTTTCAACACTAACTATTACAACAAAAAAATAAAAAAATAACTTTTCTATCGTAGTTGTTAAGCCTTTTCAAGGCACATCCACTATAATTTGTCATATCTAAACATTTCAAGTTATGTACATCTATCAAACATTGCAAACACATACTAAATAGAGAAGAAGAAAAAAATCCAACATACTAAATAGAGAAGAAGAAGAAAATCCAACTCTCTATAAATCCCCACTTTGAAAAGTTTAAGCAAAATAACATAACATTACAAAAGATTTAAACAACTGAAAATAAATTACATTTCGAAAATAAGCAAGGAACTAATGGGGGATAAAGTACTTTTGGCAGCAAACAAGCAAACTAATTGGAAGAATGTACTCTTCCTCCAAATTATTAACAACCAAAATTACATTAAAAAACAAAATATGCAATCCAATTGCAAGAAAGTCCTCTTCTTCACAATGGGAGACAACTTGTTCATTCAGAGATCCTGCAAATTCAGCTCTTTCAACTTTTCTTTTTCTATTATCTCAGATAAAGGAGAGCTCCATTCAAAGGATTGATTTTTGTTATACTTTTCCCATTCTTTCCACCACATCATGAAGCTGGTTTCTTCAAAGAAAACATATGAAGAAATGTTGAGATCGTTTTCCATCATCGTCACATACTCTTCAAAATTTTCAATATTTTGTAGGCTTTGGTGTTGGCCTTGTTTGAAACTTTCCAGGTCTTTCCAAGCCTCTTCTACATATTCCCAAAAGCATGAGTATTGTTATTCCACCTACCATTGTGTTTTAGGATCTCTAGCATCATACATTACCACGCTCATGCAGAAAATGAAATGCTCATCTAATATGATAGGTGGGTCGACGATCCAATATGAAATGCGCAGACAGCTGAGGAAATCCGGGGTAGAGAATGAAACGCACAGACAACTGAGGAAATCTGTGATAGCATGGAAACATGGCCTGCCTATGTGATACCTATAATCCCTAAAAATGAAGTTGAAGTAGTGCTCGCTAATGATCCAAACGTGGTAATCCCAAAGGTTAATCATTTAAACGTGGCAATCATATGGTGCTACAGTAATTTCTTAATATGATTAGGTAAATGTAAAAAGTGAATAGGTTAATGGATGCATTCAAAAATACAAGGCACTTATGAAGAGTAAATCACATTCATTGATTTGGGAGGATGACTAAGAATATGACAACATCTTCAAGTGTTAGCCATCAGATTAGAATTTTCAATTGAAAGGTGATTAATTGTGCCCATTGCCAATAGGTGTACCCCTTTCAACGTAACAAGCATGGTTGAGATCAACAAGTTGGCTCAGTTGGCGAGGACGTTTGATATAAAGGATTTGGGCGCAGCTAAAACAAATCTTGGGCATGTAAATATACAGAGACATGAAAGATGGTAAGCTTTGGTTATCACAACATGAGTATGTTGAGAAGATAGTGAGGAAATTTAGTATGAATAATGTGAAACTGGTAAATATCCCTTTGGATTTCATTGTAAGTATTCTTCGGGTTTATGTCCTAAGTAATGAAGAAAAAAAGGGTTATATGTCTCGTGTATCGTATGCTAGTAGGAAGTTTGATGTATGCAATGAAATAGTAAGATATTTCACATGCAATGGATGTTGCCAATGGACACATGACAAAACTAGGTAAAGAGCATGGAAATGAGTGCTTCAGTATCTAAGAAGCAAGGGTATCATCTGCAATGGTTGCAATGATTTAGTTTGTGGTTATGTCGATTCATTGGAGCTGAAGTGGTCCATACTAGAGAAAATTGTTTTGACATGTTAATGCAACCAGTGTTGTTAGAGAAGTTGTGGTGGTGTTTGGCCTCTCTTGGATTACAAGAAGGTGATGTTTGATTCGTTGGGCAAGGTATCAGGAAATTGTTGTCAATGTGAAGATTGTTGGGTTGT
Source organism: Picea mariana (assembly GCA_032191745.1). Classification (NCBI taxonomy): domain Eukaryota; kingdom Viridiplantae; phylum Streptophyta; class Pinopsida; order Pinales; family Pinaceae; genus Picea; species Picea mariana. The sequence goes on from JASDQU011311512.1 coordinate 13,515, forward strand.
GACAACACATACCCTCGCACTTACATTTGTGGTTGGTTCCTCAAGTGTTTGGCCTTCCATATGCCTAGAAAACCCTTGAATGTTTTTTGTTTAAATGTAGAATCCCTTGAGGTTCTTCAATGAGATTTGTAATCATTTCTCCATGATTGACTTAGCATTAAAGATATCATTTCTCCCATCTAGTTCTGGCTTGTTGTGTATATATTTGTCTTTCATTTCTCTGTTTATTAATTATGTGTTGCAAGTCTTCCAATCCCAATAGATCCCTCTAGAAGCATGATAAATTTGGAGTTGAAATGGATTTACATTGGTTCTTTATTTACACACACACCATGTGTCAAGTCCATGTTAAACATTAAAGAAATTACACATCTCCTTCATGGTGAAGAACACACCATTTTCATCTTTTAACCAAAAGAAATTTTTTACTTTCAATTTATACACACAAAGCACCTATTAACCAAATAAATATTTTTTTTGCTTTCAAGTACTTTATAACTCTCTATATAAAATTATTAATATTTTTTAAATGTTATATTAAATACTAAAGGGATTACACGTATCTCTTTGTCTTTGTATTTTGAATACACATAAAAGAAACATAAATGTATTGTATTATATTTTCTCACCGAAAAACTATCAATACTTAATCATCTTACGTTCAACATCAACTATTACCACACAAAAATAATCTTTCTATCGTAGTTATTAAGCCTTTTCAAGGCACATCCACTATAATTTGGCATATCTAAACATTTTCCAAGTTATGTACATCTATCAAACACTGCAAACACATACTAAATAGAAAAAAATCCAACATACTAAATAGAAAAGAAGAAAATCCAACTCTCGATAAATCCCCACTTTGAAAAGTTTAAGCAAAATAACATAACATTACAAACGATTTAAACAACTGAAAATGAATTACAACAAGCAAAGTAATTGGAAGAATGTGCTCTTCCTCCAAATTATTAACAACCAAAATTACATTAAAAAACAAACTATGCCATCCAATTGCAAGAAAGTCCTCTTCTTCACAATGGGAGACAACTTTTTCGTTCAGAGAGCCTGCAAATTCAGCTCTTTCAACTTTTCTTTTTCTATAATCTCAGATAAAGGAGAGCTCCATTCAGAGGATTGATTTTTGTTATACTCTTCCCATTCTTTCCACCATATCATGAAGCTGCTTTCTTCAAATAAAACATCTGAAGAAATGCTGAGATCGTTTTCCATCGTTGTCACACACTCTTCAAACTTTTGAAGGTTTTGTAGGCTTTGGTGTTGGCCTTGTTTGAGACTTTCCAGGTCTTTCCAAGCATCTTCTACATATGCCCAAAAGCATGAGTCCTGAGTGAGGGATGCACGCTTTGTGCGGCGTTTTGCACCTCTTGAACTGCGAGTTTTGTCCTTTTCTTCCAACCATTTCTGAAGAACTTCATGACGATCGGGTCTTCCACCTGAAAGATACTTGCCGCTGGCGTTAGGAGGGTAATAATCATTGCTGTTGGCGTTAGGAGGGTGATAATAATATGCAATATCCAGAGGCTCTACAAGTCTTCTATATGTGTTGCCAGCATTTATCCACTTATTTTGGGATTGGAAATCAATTGGTAACTCATGCCTCCTCCACATTCCAATAATCCCATCCCAGAAGTCGGCGAGCCTCTTCCGACGGATATTGGCATCGATATCCTTCTTGCCGCGGTTCTTGAAGGAATCATAATATCCTAGACGACGGTCCCTCTCACAAACCTCTTTATACCACTCAAGTTCTGCCATAGTACTTTGTTTTTGGCCTAATTCAACAGCTAACTTATCAACATTTGTGTTATAGTTGTTTTCAATTTCTCCAGCTCTTCGTAGGGTACGCTGTGCATTGTCATTCTGGGAAAATTTGTCATCGTCAATTCAAAAACAGATTAGAGCCTAATATCAAACCTTACAACCTCTAGACAAGCTGAGAGGATGGCCTTGCAATTTATCAAAGACTCAAATGACATAAATAATAAGCTTTCTACTTTTCTTTATGTAAAGCTCAAAAAGCGCTGGATTACAGTAAAAACTGACTGTTAATTAAATTGCAATCTTGTTACCCATATAGAGGAGTAAGTGAAGTGAGGTGGAAGAGATGTTCTAGCTTCATGTGTATGTTTGTGTAATGTTTTTCATCAATATAAAAAGAGAAAAAAAAAAAAAACATTAGGCCTAAAGAACCTCACAGGTTTTTTATCTCTCTCAATCCATAATATCACTAGAGTTAATAGACTAGTCCACCGTACTTTCCAGGCTTTTTACTTATATAGAAATTAATTCCACAACAGAATCATTAAATGTAATTACTTTTATTCATTCAAATTTCACTCTAAAGAGGAATAGAGTATTACCTGAGCTCCAACACCAATGGCTTCTAGCTGCAAGGCGAGACCCATCTCGTAAGAGTATTCTGAAAATTCAGAATTCACTATCCGTATCCCTTCTATGGAGCTTTGCATGACCTCCGCCAAAACAGGACCATACCTTATGTGCTCTAAAAGGCAGTCCTGGACACTCTCGTCAGAATAAGTTTGTCGGCTTTGCATTGTCAAACGAAGCATCTCCAAAACTGTCTCAGAGTTTGCAATACAAGCTGCACCATGGCTTGAGCAAAACATGTAAGTGCCAAAAGGCTTATATGGGCTGGTATCCGATTCCCTTACAGATTGAAGAAGCGTTTTATAAGCATTCTGAATAAAAGCATCAGGTTGATCAGTTCTGGCATTCGTTATTCTGCCCCACCAATAAGGCAAAAGAGCATTCAAGGGTTCAGCAGTTGACTCAAATGGTGCAAGGAGCATACGAGGAACAATATCATTCTTGGAAACCACGTGACAAAAGTTGCTTCCCCAACTCTCACGCCCTATTGCTTCAACAAGATTTGCATCTCCCACTAAAGGGCAACCAAATGTAATACAGAAGGGAGAGCTTTGCCTCAGCCTCTTTCCGAGAACCCATAGTGTGGCCAAGGTTGCAACTACCCCTCCTAAGGAATGACCCACAAATACAATGGGTTTGAGTTTCCTTTGTTTTGGGTTCGGGTCCGTGTAAATCTGCAACTGATTAATCATGTAATACATGAATCCAATGTTACTTTTCCTTTTTAAATTCAAAAAAATTCATCTCGTAAACACTATTTTTATGAAACTAAGGTCACTTTGTCCTGACAGTTGTACTTAGATAAATCAATTTACCTTTGCTTGGAAATCTGTCTGCTCCATAACATGCAGGAACAACTTGAGAGCTCCCTGATGGACGAGGGCCGGTTGACCATCTTTACCCTTGAGGCAACCAAAG
>JASDQU011311513.1:5142-23633 GCA_032191745.1 Picea mariana
TGCATTCTAAACTTTCTCGGATGTTGCATAAACGTATTGTCATAAAGTAGTACTAGATCTCATACTTGAAAATTTTTATGTTTAATGTGTCGGTCATGCCAAGCCTCCTCTCTTTCTTTCTGAACCTATTGATGGAATCTTGCGATGAAATTCTCTTCCTCAAGTTGTACTAATCGTTCCAATATCTCCTCTATCATGCCAGTTTCTGATAGCTCAGTGAATGTTGTAATGCACATGCTAGGTAGAATAAACTCCATTGGAATTATTTCTTCTTTCCCATAGACCAACCTGAAAGATGTCTATCTTGTCAGCTTCTTACTTGTATTCATGTAAGCCCATAATACTGCAAGAACTCTTAATTCCCAATCGTCTCTCCCTACATTGAAAATATTTTTGAAGGAATTTTCCAAGATTTTATTAAAATCTTCCATTGTTCCATTGGCATGAGGGTAATATGGTGTACTCTTTTGATGATGAATATGTAACTCTTCAGTCAATGTTGTAATAGTTTTGTTCATAAATTGTGTACCTTGATCATTGAATAATATGCATAGACATCCAAACCTTATGACTACATTCTCAAATAGAAACCATGTAGCAGTCTACGCATTACAATATGTAATTGGTGTTGCTTTTTCCCACCTTGTCAAATACTCCTTCATAGTGATGATGTACCTTTCCCCTGAGCTTCTTGCTTGTGGATTGATTGGTCATATTAATTCTATGGCCCACTTATCAAATTCTTGCAACGTAAATTGTGGATTCAAATGCATTTCATCTCTCCCAGACGACTTTCCCACTCTTTGGCATACATCGCATGACTGACAATACTCCTTCACATCTTTGTGAATTGTAGGCCACCAAAGCCCTACACACAAAATATTTTGTGCATTTTCTCTCCCTGCATAATGTCCTCCAACAATTCCATCATGTGATTCTTCAAGTATCATCAACCTTTCATGTTTCAGAAAACATCATCTCAGTATTCCATATGCGCCCAACTTGTATAGACTCCCTTCAATAAACTGAGAATCTCCTACTTCCACTGCTAGTTGCTTCTTCTGCGCTACACTAGATTGTTTACTAAGTAATTTAATTTACAATGGTATGTATACATCTTAAAGTGAGACCCCAATAAGTAATGTCTAAACTTCTATAATGCATATACCATTTCCAATCCTTCTCGTTCTGTAGTTGTATAGTTCTTCTCTGCTATATACAACTTCCTACTTGCAAACACAATTGGTTGATCTATGCCTCCTTCCCCTGGATGGGATAGTATTTCAACCAATGCTATGGGTGATGCATATATGTGTACATGGAACTCTTTGTTCCAGTCCAGAAAGATCAAAATCATCATGGTTATCAAAAAAAAATTCAAGGTGTCCAACCCCTTCTGACAATCCTCATTCCATTGAAACTTTGCTTCCTTCTTCAGTGACTTTTCCATGGGTGATGTGATCTTCGCATATCCTTTGATAAATTTACTATAATAACTTGTATGACCCAACATTTCCCTCATCTTTATGACTGATGTAGGGGGTTCTAACTCCAAAATGACTGTGATCTTAGCTGGATCTACTAATAGTCCCTATTTTCACACTACATGTCCCAGTAGGATTCCAAACGATGCACAAAAGATACACTTCTTTAAGTTCAACAAAATATGACACTATCTGCACCGATCCAACATGAACCTAAGAACTTCTATATGATCCTTTAGTAGATTGAACATCGTCCAGTCATCCAAGTAGACTTCTATGAATTTATGGATGAATTCTTGAATGTTGCAACTACTACTCTGGAAAAAACCGTAGGGGAATTCTTCAATCCAAATGGCATAATTGTATACTGACAGCTCCCCCACTCCATCACAAAAGTGGTCTTGTGTCGATCCTCATGCGTGATTCGTATCTGATGGTACCCAGATAATCCATCTGTAAAATAATAAGTTGCTTGGCCTCCTACGTTCTCCAGTACCTCATCTGTGAATGGTGTTGGGAATAGGTCATGTAATCACATGTCATTGAGCTTCCTTAAATCCACGTAGATATTGATTCCTCCTGTCTTCTTGTCCTGCACCACCATTGGGATAATCCACTCAGATTCTTCTATCGGTTCAATGATTCTCACATCCAACATCCTGTCTATTTCAAACTTCACCTTCTCCGTATACCTCAGGTTTAACCTGTAAGTCCTTTGTGGCACTGGCTTAGAACATGGTTTCAGTGGGATATTCATCTTGCCTAAGTTTCCTGCTATTCCCTTCATCTATGAAAATGTCGTTGGGAATAGGTCTTGTTATTCTTGCAGTAAATCTGCAATCTTATGAATTGTCTCATCATTCCAATAATCTCCTATCTGTGAAAACTTGGGATTCTTTGTCATCCCAATGTTTACCTTTTGCATATTTATAGGTTGTGTATATGCGGTGGATTCAATATTTGGCCCTTCTACTGCTCGTTCACCTTCTGTCTTAGGTACCTGTACATTCATGGGATCCTCTTCATCATACTCTTCCTTAGCTACGTTATAGCACTCCAATAGCTCATGGACAGTCATCTTGGCTCTGTGCGCACTGCATACTGGTACCACCTCCATCATCTCTTCTTTCGAGAAGATCTTAGTTCGAATCGACTGTAGCACTGCATCTATTGATGGATATTCATGTTCAAATGTGAACGTGATTTTGAACCTCTGAACCAATTCTTCCCATCTTGTTGTCTCCTTGTGCATCTCCAATTCTAAATATGAGTTCTTCAGAATTGTGTCCAGTCGACTCCATTGTGTGTATAAATTTGTGTGTCCACTCTAGCTCCAGTACTAAACTCCATAAATCCTTGCATTATTCCACATGACCCGCTAGTTCACTCTCCCCTGTATACTTTTGTGCAATATTTTATTCTACAATGCCAAACCATATCTACATTAATCTATTACATTGTGTCCAATCTTTTATCCCCTCTCTATGTGCATCCCACCATCTAGCTGGAGTCACTTTTAATACAACATATAGTGATAATAGTCTTTGTTGTTCAAGTACCTACATATCAAGTGATTTTAAAAACATACTTACCTCAGTTAATCCATTGTACCTCGGTGGATCACATAGCTCCGTTCCAATCTAGTGAAAGGATCAGTTTATGGATGCACATCGTCTAGTTGACACTTCATGCATCCTCTGTTGCCAATGCTCTAGACATGCTTCTGAATATGATGTGTATGAACTGATACTTCTCCAACTCAACGCACCATCCTTTTTTGGATTGACATAATCCTCCATCCGCACAATCAGGTTGTATAAGTTGTCAATGTCGTTCCCTCTTGTTGGCTCTATGTATCACTTTCTTTCTGATGGGTCCAAAGGTGCAGTAACTTTCAAATATCCAACCTCAAATATCATCTCCCTCCATTTCAAGTTAATGATTCTCTGGTTTGAACACCCCTTCCAGTCCCATTAGTGTTGGATATGGTCGATTGTCATCCATGATCTCAACAAATTCAAATTCTTCCATGTTGCGCACCCCATCTATGTTCATAGGTACTTCTGTCAAATGCCCAATCGGGAATATATTTTTTGTTGATTTGTGAGCCTTAACTAAACAAGATACCATACTATCTTGCATTTTCCCATCATCTCCCATATCTTCTTTGGTAACACATTCATGTGAGACCCTAAGTCCAAGATAACATTATCTGCATCATACTCCCAAATCTGCACACTGAATCTGAATTCTTCATTGGTTCTCTTCATGTGCAGTTCCTGATTTACCATCCTTTGTGTGATAGGATTTTCCCTTCCTATTATATAGTGATCAATCATGTCATATAGTGTACTCAACATAGTTTCATCCTTCATTATATCTACACAAATCCTAAAAAATTATGTTAGTGTGCTTACCTTTCTCGTTGGCTTCTTTGGCATAGTGTGATCTTATATACAAGGCGTAGATGATGTTGATGCTCCCCAATCCTTTTTGAGTACTTATTTTATTTCTCTCTTATATGTCTCATTTTCTTGGTGTACATTGAATGATGGCATAGACTATGTTGACTTCCTTACCCAATGTTGATCATTTTGCTTTCCTTTGTTTTTCATATGATCCCCTATTCTATCTCCTCTGTGTGTAACAATTGCTACTCTTCGTCCTTCATTGCATTTTTTGGCTGATATATTTTTCACATTATGATTCAAATTCTGGTGTTGGTTTCCTCTGTCCTACCACTTCACAACTATTTTGGGACAATATTTTGTTGATTGGTACAGTGCTCTGCAATATGTGCATGTCGTACATGGATTCTAGCAGTCATAGACCAAGTGTCCAGGGTGATTACAGTTATAACATATAATTGGTCCTCATCCTCCTCTACCAAAATYCYCTTTGCCTGGACCTCTACCAAATTTTCCTTTGTTCCCTTGATTAAAACATATTTGATTTTTATATTACAGAACACCCCCTTCTTCTACAACATTCTCTTCTTGGATCATGTACATATCTGATGTGTGCTCCCTCATTAAGTTGAACGAACAAAAATACTTCTCTTCGTGACCTACAGACTTGAAAAAATTGAAAAACAAGTTATTTGGTGTACTCTAATACTTTTGTAGTAACAAAAATTCAATGGGATGATGGTCCCATTTCTTACATATCTCGCACTATCCCTCCCTAGTAATGGATTCGGCACTCCTGCTGCCAAATACTACATGAATTTTGGGCATTCGTCCTTGTGGTGGCCTTCAATTATACACTTGGTACACCAAACTTGTTCTCGTTTCTCATTCCCTTTTGTAATATTGGCTAGTTGAATCGTCAACGTAGCCAACTGTGTCTGAAATTGTGTCATTCCTCCACTATCACCTACCGGAGATGAGTCTAATTCATTGAAATTTCCAGGGCCTTGGGTTGCGATGTAAACTTTTGTTGAAACAATGGCCTACGAATCTGTGGTATAAGTACTGCAATAAAACACTCTTGATGTTTTTGATATGGGATCTGGAAAGTTAGTCTACCCATCACATCCTTAAATATCTAATCAAAATCCCATACCGACTATGTTTGTACCTATTTAATCTTCTTTAGTTCTGTGATGTACTACGATTCTAACTTTGGCTTCTTGAACTCCTTCAGTAGCGCTTGCTTTATTTCTTCCAAAGTCCTGGCATGTCCTGTAGGCGTGATACTCTGCAATTTCATATACCATACTAGTGTATGACCTCTGAATGTTTTCACTAACTGCGCAATATTCACAGCTTCATCATGTACGTTCTTAGCAGCCCAAATTGTTTAACAAACAAATAGATGTTGTTTCGTATCCTCTGATCCCACTTCCTGGAACTCAAGAATTCTAAGAGTATTATCTACCCCTTCCATGTTTCTTTGTGTAGTTCCTCCTCTTGGTGATGTTGGTTGACTCTAATTCTGACACTGCACGCTACTTCCACTACTCTAACTGTTACTACTCTGTTCTCCTTGGCTAACTACGATGTCTTTTGAAAAATATTCAACTATTATTCCTAATTTTTGTGATGCACACGAGGTCATGGATTCGACACAAGATCATGTCTGAGTAGGACTTACTAGTTATTCTATTATTGGAATGGACAGAATCTCCTCTTCTTCTCCTTCTATATATGGTATCTCCACGATTCATACTAGTGTGCAAGGCTCTCTCCCCTATGGTTCACTATGCATCTCTCCTTTCTCAACCCCTACCTTTTGTCTCTTGTACCACCTTCCTCTATGCAACTCTCCAAACTTGTATCATTCCTCTGGTATATCATCTTCTTACATCCTCAGTCCCTCCCTTCCTTTATCACCGCTTTCTCCATTCTCTTAGATAATCCTCTTTTCATCTTCCATCTCCTCTGTGTGCATGAACCCCTTCAGCCATCGGATTCCATGATAATCACTTGTCTTTCACACAATAACATATTTATCCACATACCTAATGATTTCAAGAACCTCCCGCACAAACCTTTGAAAAAATCCCTTTCTGCAACACTGTATGATTGAATGAAATCTACCACAAACTATGTAATATATCCTCCTAATATGTTCTCCAACTAAAAGTGAACTACTCGAGTAGTTGGGTTACTTGCAACATTCAATTGTCTTACCAATTTAGTAGTCCAATTCCTTGATTTTGTTGCCCTGAACCTTCCAGGTTTCTCTACTAACCTTTCTAGCCACTCTGTCAGAATATTTGGGAATTTGCCAAAGAAAATTTCATCCAAATCTGTGTACACATACCTCTGCAACCATTGCTTGTCACTCATCTGAGGATTATTTTTCTCTTGTCATGAAAAATCTTGTTCCTTTCCTTCAAACCATTTTTTGATCTCCTTCTTAGTCAGCCTCCAAAACATTCCCTTAATCACAAATTCCTAGTCCTGGCAATGGAACCCTTTTTTGGTGTTGTTCTGCACGGATTGTAAGACCCTAGGTTTGATTTATCTATGACCAAAAAAACCCACTAGACACCGGCCCTTTCAGAATCACATGCTTGCATAGATGAAGTCTCATTCGAGGTATATGTTGGGCCTGCGAGAACCAGGATTCTACAGTAGTAATGGAATGGGAGGAAAATGCTCGATTCATTCTTTCTTATTCTGTCAACGCATGTAACTTAGTTCTCATATAGTAATAACTTACATTGGACAGATGAAGCAATTATAAGAGCTAGGTATAGGACATGGAAGAACTTAGGATTCAACTATCATTACAATGATTATTAGCTCAAAATAAATCACAGACAATCTTATATATTAATTATACGAAGAGATAAAAGATATGTGAGTGTTACCTCCATGGCTACCATGCTAGACTAAAATTGATTTTTCCTCTACCAATCTTCTTTTTCCTACCATAGTTGGCCCCTTATGTTTTTTTTCAATTTCGACTTCCCCTGGTGTTGGTTGCTAAGTGAAAGTATGCTCAATTTCTTATTTGACTTGGAATAAAAGTGGAAAAATTCAAATTCTTAAAATGTTGAGAATCATTGTAGAGTTTTCTTTCTTGAGCATAGGTTTGTCGCAACACCCCTAGTAATTAAAATTTCCCCTCTAGGTCTTGCAATATGTAGGGTCCTTTCAACAACTCTTCAGAAAACAAAATTCCTTCCTCATCAAATTTAAGAGTCAAGAGATTGTGCAGTCTTAGTACTAGGGTACCAGAAATAAGATATTTTATTCTCATGGTGAATCTCCAACATATCCCAAAATTCTTGTATGTCTTCCAAAATTAACATTTTTAGGAAAGTATCCATTTATCATATAATTCTTTTTATTGTGGAAGAATTTTATCAAATTCCTATCCTTCATATTGATGCACATATGGAGAACCCCCCCCCATGCCAAAGTGTTTGCATGACCTCATGCAAGTTTCCATGTATCCTCTGAAAGTCCCGCAGATATCTCAAATCAAGTCTATGATTTGTTGATGTGATCATATTGCTCACGAAACCTTAACTCCAAGAAAATTGATAATAGAGGGCCTATATTGAGCCTTTTCATGTTCTAGCAAAAACGATATGATCACCTTGTTCAAGTTTCTTTTGGCATGTTAGGAGACTAATATGGTAATATGATTATGTTAAATATTTGCATGGTATTTCAACCATCCCATCAACTTATGGTAGTTCAAAAAAAACAATCAAGGTGGTCAAACTGGATATTGTCAAAAATAAAAATTCTCGACCTAATCCTTCTTTTTGGATTATGCCTTGATATGAATACGGCATATGTTCAACACATAACTTTGAAATTGTAACTTTATAGTGAGATGGCCTTTCCAAGTAAACAAGGGTTCATTTTGTACCTCCTAATGGTAGCGATCTTGTAATTATTTGGACTAGTCACAATATAAGGTTTAGTCAGGATGGAGGCAGAAGTAATGAGGGGAACATATAGTAACTAAAATCGAATGCTTCGTGTAGTAGTGCCATATGATTGTATTGTTAAACAAGACAAAAATGAAATGAGAATGAATTGGATTATCCTACAATAACATATTTATGAGTATATTCTTTGGAACTAAAATAGTTGGTTTGGTAGATCATCGGAAGAATTGAGAGATCTTCTATCTAGAGGCAGTTCCAAAGGGACTGTTGCTCAATATCATGTAGGGTTGAAGCTGTATGGAGACTGTGTAAATAGAACTAGTGGTATGAACAATATTAGATTAATAAAGTTTGGATGACTCAAAATTCTAACAAAACCTCGAAATGAAGTCAGTGAGTCCACTTATTCATGATTTTTTATTTTCTTTTCTTTTTCTTTTATTTTTATAAAATTTGCTTGCTAGAAGAATGGTTTTTAAGAAGAGCTTTCCTAATTGTGCCCCAGATATATTTTCACAATTGGTACTTATTTATCCTAGAGACATCAACCAGTATCATAGTTTTTTGGTGTCGCTAGGTCCAGGGACGCCTAAAATAGGTTTTCATCCCTAGGCTATTTTTCCCTTTTTTTTTCTTTTTATCTTTTATCTTTTTTATTTTTTTTCCAACACAATGAGACTATGAGGAGGGAACAAGCCCAGATGGTGCTACCATTGGTCTTACAATCTCCATATCATCTTGTTGGATAATATATTGAATAAATTACTCCTTCAAGAGTAGCTTTCGGTACATTCGTAACCTATGGTTGTTGGCCATAATTGGAATTCGATCTTCATCAATTGTATTTATCTTGAAAAAGTCATTATTATAAATCTTATCGATTTGATAAGGTCCCATCCAGCAAGTACTAAATATACCTCTGAAATCCTTGTATCTGGAATCAAACAAAAGGGTAGAATCACCTTCCTTAAATTTTGTTTTCTTGATAAATCCATCGCGTCATTTAACTCTTTGTTGTTGAATAAAGGATGTTTGTTGGAAATCGGCTTGATAGATCTCATCAAGTTCATTAACTTGATCCAAGTGATGTAGTTGGGCCTTTGATATTTCCAATCCTACTTGCAGTGCGTCCTTAATGTCTTGATTTCAAATTTGATCGGGAGGACCACATGTTTCTCGTAAACAAGTTCATAGGGAGTAAATCATGTAGTGTTTCTACAAGTAGTCTAGTAAGCTCAGAGTKCTTAAGGGAGGTGGTCGKCCTAATCCTCATGATATTGTCGAATGGTATTCRTCAAAATTCTCTCCAACACCTTGTTTTTCACTTCCACTTGTTYGTTCACATGTGGATGATAGGGAGTGGTCATCCGATGTTTGATATTGAGCTATTTCCTGATATTATTAATGAGCTAAGATGTAAAMTAGGATCCTTGATCGATAACTATCTCTCGAGTAAACCCAAATTGAACGAAAATTTCTTCATAGAGARAATCAACTTTTGATTGTTCTATTGCTCTTGGAAAAGCCTTGGCTTCAACCCACTTAGTTACATAATCAATGCACACCAATAGCTACACCTTCTAATTTGACGGAGGGTTGATAAGTCCAACAAAATAGAGATCCCATTTTTCAGATGGCTCAACCAATACCTTTGGCTATAGTGGCATCTCGTCTGATTGAACTAGTTGACCCAATCATTGGCAACTATCACAACTTCTGGCATACTTCTTGGCATCACTACAAATGGTAGGCCAGTAGTACCCCCAAATGGAGAACTTTATTTGCAATCCTTTTTTCAGTGAAACTTCCTCCACAAGGTCCATCGTGGAAGGATTTATGTCATATATTTCATCCTCCCTAACTCATTGTCAGATGATAAGATCTGGTCCTATGCGAAAGATATGGCCTTCAATCCATGAATACATGACACTTTGTCTGACGAATTTCTGACGTTATTTTGGTGACATGTGTTGTGGAAGCCTTCTTGTAGATAAATAGTTAGCGATATCTACAAACCACTATGTGTTCATAGATAAATAAAACAAATGTTCATTAGGGAAAGTGTCTTCTACCAAATCAGTATCCCCCTCGAGGGTAATCCTGGAAAGGAAGTCAACAACAACATTTAATTTCCCAGGTTTTTCATGGATGGTGATGTTGAACTCCTACAAAACCAGTAGCCATCTAGTCACCATGTCATTAGTAATGGGTTTATTCATCAAGCACTGAATGGAAAAATGGTCTGTATCGATGGAAATAGGGTAACCGGTAATATAGTGAATAAACTTGTTAATGGAATAAATGACAACTAAAAAATATTTKACATCGATGGTGTATTTTTGTTCGATTGGGGTAATATTCTTACTGACATAGTAGATAGCATATGGATTTTTCTCATCTTTATATCCCAATACCACTCCAATAACATTATCTAATTCATCGGTAGAAATGTGGAAGGGTAAGGACCAATTTGGACCTCGCAAGATGGGTGCAATSGACATTTTTTTTTTCTTTTAKGGATTCAAAAGCCTCATGAAATTAAGCTTCCCRGGATAATTTTATAGTTTTGGAAAGAAATTAGAATAATGGTGAGTTAATTTTGGTAAATTTCTTGATAAAACTATGGTAGTAACTTGCATGGTCTAGGAAACTATGAACCTCCTTCTGTGTAGATGGGATTGGGAGATTTTGGATTACCTCAATCTTTGTTGTATCTACTCTAATACCTGTAGGTGATATATGATGTCCTAATACAATCCCCTCTGTGAGAAGCATTTGGAACTTCTTGTTAATTAGGGAGAGGTTAGTTTCCTAAAACTTGATTAAGAATTTCTTGAGATTACTCAAGGCTTCTTGAAAGGTTTCCTCATATATCATAAAATCGTCAATGTAGATTTCGAAATAATCATGTACTAGATATGAGAAGATTCTAAGGACAAATTTTTAAAAAGTGGTTGGGGCATTACAAATATCAAAGGGTAACAGTCGGTAAGTGTAAGTACCCCATGGGAAGGTAAAAGTAGTTTTCTTCTGGTCCTCAAGGGAAATTTGGATTTGGTTGTAACCATTGAACCCATTGAGAAAAAATAAGTATTTCTTACCTATGAGGGTGTTGAGAACTTGATCAATGAAGGGGAATGGAAAATAACCTTTTAGAGGCTCTTTATTGAGTTCCCTAAATTCAATGCATACGCATAATTTTCCATTTTTATTGGGTACAATTACTAATGGAAATACCCACTTACTATCAAAGATAGGGTATATAGAATTTATATTTAATAAATTTTACAAATTTTCCTTGACTATAACCCTTAGAGTTGGATTCATTCTATGTTGGGGTTGTCGAACAATTTGGGCATCCTCCTTGACATACATATGGTGAGTACAAAGACTAGGATGGATCCCTTTCATGTCATTATAGTCCCAAGAAAATGCTTGATTATGCTTTTGCAATACTTTCAAAAGTTGATCATGCTAGGAGGTGTCTAGATGAGAGTTAATGTTTAATGTTTTTTAGGGATGGAATTCAATTGTTGTAATTTGACTTGTGGGAGTAATATCCATTGGTGTTGCTAGCTAATTTTTCTATGTCATCTCTTATCATGAGTAGTTCTCTTAGGGATGTTGTTATATTACATGTTCAAGAGAAGGTGTTATCACCGAAAAATTGTTTGCATCATTAAAAACAATGGTTGAAGAAAGACATCAGTTCCAGCAACAATTAGTACACCTACAACATCAAAATCCATCAAAAAGGCATAAAACTATATACTATGTTCATAAATCAAAGTGCGCAAATTCACCAAAGGAAGCGTTTGCACTATGCGTGGAATGCGCAGGCTAACACAACCCTAATTATGCATTATGCAAAGAATGCGTAGGATGCGTGATTGTCTATGAGAAAACCCATGCACTTCTCATGAATGATGCATTTATGAATCTTTTTGGCTTCTTAACCACTTCTAGTCTGACCCCCAACACGATTTGACACTCAAATCTGAGCGAAATATAGCTTGGAGGCTGGTCAAGGGCTAGGAAGTGCCCTAAAAGGCCCCTTGTTCACATTATGAACCAATTATATCTTTCCATGAATGGACACTGTTAGCATCAGAAGTCACTCCTGGATTGCAGCAGGAGCAGAGACTGACGCCCATCAGTTTTATGTCATGTATTTGTTTAAAGGGGTGATCGAATGGGAGTAAACTCAGATCCACATCGTTTAACTCAAAAAACTAGGCCAGAAATGCATAGGGAAGTGAGGGCCACAACTAACTTCAATCAGGAATTTGAGTTTAAAGCGAGAGTGGAGGGAAGACTTGGAAGAAAGGTGGAGGATATTGCTCTATGCATCAGGCCTTCCAGCAGCTTGAGGAAGAAAAATGGGACACTGAAATGTGCCTAAACGACATAGTGATAACTGCACACTGATACATCATACTATGTAGCCACAACCATTCGACTAGATCCTCCAATTCTGAATTATTCAGTACAAGAGGGAAAAGATAACGTGGGAGACTGCCTAAAATTGGTGCAAAGATTGCAGTGATCACCATACATCATCCTACAATATTGCGACCCTCGAGTGGATATTCCAATTTCAAGTGTTTTAAACAGCTTGACAAACAAAATGAAAGAAAGAGAAAATGACTTCCATTAACTTGACAGTCTCAAATCAAAATACATAACCAGAACTTCCTAAGAAAAACTTTACAGTTGGGAGCATAGCTCAACCATCGATCCTATTCAAAATACAAAAACTAAGTCTATATACTCAGAGAAAAAACCCAGCAGCAAGCTCCAGTCATGCATTGAAGGCATTATGTATGCATGTTTACTAGCAAACTGCGCATGCAGTCTCTGGACAATCGTTCACCTCGGTCAAACGCCATCGTGTTCCAGAATGGGCCTGCAAATGAGTTGATAAGCTGACAGTCTCTTTCTGGACTTTCCATTTATGGTGGCAATGATGTCCACCCACCCTTAACTACTCCAATAACTGTGTCCTTGGGATCAGGAAAGGCCCAGTCAACCTTGTACCTTTGAGATGTGTAGGCCTTCTCATTTCACTGTCTGGAGCTGAGTTGGACTTTAATAGGGACTGTTAAGCGGACGAGGATAAGGTGACGAGTGCAAGCAAAATCAAACAAAGGTGGCCAGGTGGAGGGGACAAATGAGACAGGTGGCGGGAAGTGATAGGGTGTAGCATGAGAAGGTGGTGAGAAGATATAGGTAGCGGCAGTCAAAAGGAGTGAAGGGAAAGGGGACATGGCACCCGGGAGAATGGAGTACAGGTGTGAGGCAACGAGAGGTTGGAGGGAGTAGGATATGTGACAAGGAAAGGAGACAGGCGGAATGGAGGAAACCTGGAAGGATAGGACTGGCGAGCAGGCTTTTGGGGCAAATGTCAGGATAGTGGGAGGCTCATAGGGGAACCGATTAATTCTGGACCCCCCCCCCCACATTAAAGGCAGAAGAGCAAGGGGGGTCTGGAATTGTACCTCAGCCATAAATCTGGGTGCTTTAATCCCAACCATTTATACTTGCGCAGCACCATATTGGACACTCCCCCCCCGTTAAAGGAAGAACGACGGGGGGGGTCTGGAATCAAACCTCATTCATAGCTCTGGGTGCGTGGATCGTGGCCACCTAAATCCACGCATCCTTTAAATTATATGCGTCAGATCACCTAGACTTAGGAAAAGTGGGTTTTTGACCTGCTTCCTCCCGCTGATCGCCAAAATGGGGCACACCTTAGGGAAAAAACCACCCCTTAATGTTTATGTGATAACATTAGGCTCCATGGGGGCTGGCATGCCCCCTGCAGACTACCAAGAACTCTGTTGCAGCTTCAGTGCCTTGTTGTTGGGCTATGGAGTCATTATTAAAAATGAAAGGTAAACAAAAAAACAATATTTACAAAAATGGTAGAGAGACTCTAGGGTCAAACAAAACATTTCTTCAAGAATTGCCCATTCACAAGGCCATTAAGAACGTTTTTACCCTCCAAATTTTGCAACCTGTAGGTATTGTTCAAAAATACTTCAGATATTTTGAAGGGCCCAATCCATAGGGCTTCAAACTTGTTGTGCTTTCCCTTATCCTACTTGGGAGCATCCCATTTTAATACCAGATCTACCAGCTGGAACTTTTCTTTCTTGACCTTCCTGTCAAAGGCTTGCTTGATCTTTTGTTGATGGTCTTGAACTCTATTCATCACCTTCTCCCTAGTCTGTTGGGCTTCCACCATTTGATGTATCCTTCTGACCATATGGTCTGGCTCTCCTTCATAATCTTGAAATAATTTAGCTACAAGTAGAGCCAACTGAGTGGGAAATACCGCTTCTGTCCCATAAACAAGTTGAAAAGGGGAGGTGCCCAGGGATCTCTTGGCTATCACTCGATCGACCCATAGAGCGAATTTGAGTTTTGAATCCCAAGCCTTCTTATTGTCTTCCAATAATCTTTTAATGAGCTTGATCAGACTTTTATTGGAAGACTCTACCATTCCATTGCCTTGTGGATAATAGGGAGTGGAATGAACCATTGAAATCTCAAAATGCTCACAGAACCTCACCAGAGGCTCAAACCTGAAAGACACGGCATTATCAGTGATAATCCTGTTGGGGAAGCCAAAGCTTGCTATGATATCTTCCAGGAAGCTGATGATAACTTTGTGTGAATAACTCCTGGTAGGGATAGCTTCTATCCACTTGGTAAAATAGTCAGTTCTAGTCAGGATCCATTTTTGTTGGTCGCTTGAGGGAGGATGAATCTCTCCAATGAAGTCCAACCCCCATTTTTGAAAGGTTTTTGCAGCTACTACAGGCTTTAGTGGCAGAGATTTGAGTTGTTTCTTTCCTAAGAACCTTTGGCATTTGATGCAGGCTTTGACCTCTTTGCAGACATTAGTGAATAAAGTGGGCCAGTAGTACCCAGCCCTGAGAATTTTGTGGGTTGTGGTCTTCCAGAAATGGCGTCCTCCACATAAGCTGCTATGGAAATCAAACGTCACTTTCTGGGCCTCCTGTGGATTTGGACACCTCAGAAACACCCCTAGAGGGTCTCTCCAATACAAGACTCGGTCAATAAGGCAATATTTGACTACTTTGAGCTTTAAATATCTTGCCTTACTCTTCCCAATTTCATCAGGGGGCTTTAATTCTAGCAGAAAATATATAATATCTCTATATCAAGTGCACTCTGCTAGTGGGGGACTATTTTGAGGATTATCATCAAGAAATTCAATCTGTTGATTTTCTAAGCAATCATTGTTGAAGTTAACTCCAGAGGCTTTACAATTGGATTCATCCAGCAGCTTGGCTAAACCGTTCTCTTTAACCAACTGGTTGGGCCTAATCTCCAGGCCAAACTCATGTATCTTGGCAATCCATTTACTTCTTTGCCCGTATATGTTAGGCTGGATGAGAATGTCCTTCACAGAAACAGAGAAACATATGCAATGATTTTTTAATGTAAGACATAGACTCTAAATTCTTTGAGGGCCTTAACCAAGGCATAAGCCTGTTTCTCCATGATTTCATACCTGACTTCTGCATCTCTTAATGCCTTACTGAAGAAATAAATGGGTTTCTCTCATCCTTCATCATTTTTCTACAATAAAACCATTACTACTGTGTCAAAAGAAGCGCAAGAAAAAATCAGGAACTCTTTGGAATAATCAGGACTGATCATCACAGGTGCCTCAGTCAATGCCCTTTTTATTTGGTCAAATGATTCCCTAGATTTGGCAACCCATTTTACTTCATTTCCCTTTCTAAGAATGGTTGTGATATGCTTTACCAACTCAGCAAAATTGGAGACAAACCTTCTCAAAAAGTTGATCTTTCCCAAGAAAGCCTGAACCTCTTTTTTGGACCTGGGAAGTGGTAAGGTTTGAATTGCCTCCACTCTGTTGGGATCAATTCTTACTCCCTCTGCTGATACTATATGGCCTAACAGATTTACCTCTTTCATGGCAAACAAAGACTTCTTAGGATTTAAAGAAAGGCCAAACCTTCTGCATTTGAAGAACACTTTCCTTAGATGGCAGCAGTGCTCTTTATCAGATATGGAGAAGACTGTGATGTCATCCAGATAGATAACTACAAATTGTTGCTTTTCCCCACTAAAGGCAATGTCCATGGCTCACTGAAAGGTTTCCCCTGCATTCATCAATCCAAAGGGAATTTTGGCATACATGAATGTACCCGAAGGAGTTGTGAATATTGTTTTTTCCCTGTCTTCAGGCATAACAGAGATCTAATTGTAGCCAGAAAAGCCATCAATCATTGAAACTATGGATGCCTCTGTTACCCTCTACAATATGTGTTCCATCTTGGGTAGGGGGTAATTGTCCTTCTTTGAACTCCTGTTCAGGTTTCTGAAATCAAAACGGAGTCTAATTTCTCCACTTTTCTTTCTCACTGGGACCCGATTGGCTACCCATTCAGAATATCTCAACGGGACAATAATTTTGGCATCCAACAACTTCTTTACCTCCCTTTCCATGATAGGCAGCAACATAGGATTAATTTGTCTTAGCTTCTATCTGAATGGCTTGGCCTCCTCCTTCAATGGGATCTTATGTTCAATGATAGTTGTGTCATATGTTCTGAGGTCTTCATAGGTCCAAGCAAATACATCGGAAAATTATTTTAATAGTTCAATATATTCACCCCTCTACTCCTTTGACAGGYTGCTAGACAACTTGACAAACTTGGGATTCTCCTTTGTGCCAATGTCACACTCAGCCACCTTTGCTTYCTCTTTTGAGTTGTTTCCCTTTACTGCCACGTCATCRCTGTCAAATAGMCTTTCTAAAGGGACCAACCCTTTAGGGATGTGATTGCTAGGAAATTGAACAATGTGATGATCAAAAATCATGTTCAGAAGATTATCAGCATGAAGATCTGCTTCAGAACCAAGGTCTTGATCAATGTGCAGTGCTCAAAATTAATTAACAGTCTCTAGGAATCTTTTGATTTCAAGGTCATCCTCAAAAACCTTCCAATTCTTGACATTGTCAGGTATGGAGGGCCTGTATTTCACTTCTATGTCATACCTGAGCCTCGGTGGTAGGGGAATTTTGAAGTTGCTTGCTGAAATAGCCATAGAATCAGCAACAGTGTTTTCTTCCCTTGGAATGAATGATACATTGAAGGCTAGGAAATAACTGTCAATGAGGTCCCATACTTCATTTCTGTAACTCCTCAGTCGAGGATGCTTGGCCTGATAGATCTTTCTAACCTGTTGGATTATCAATTCAACATCACCAAACACTGATATTTCCTTTATTCCCATGTCATTTGTTTCTCTCAAGCCCAAAACTAGAGCCTCATACTCTGCCACATTATTTGTAGCTTCAAACTCTAACTTGTATGACAAAGTTGTAGTTTCTTGAGCAGGGGAAATAAAAACTATCCTAGCACCTACACCATCTTTAGAAGAAGCTCCATCAAAGAACATTTTCCACACAAAATTAGTTGAAGGAGAATCTTCATGGGGGCTAATTGGCTACTTTCTGAGTTGAAGAGGAGGCTCAAGGGAGCTGCAACAAGCTGGATCCCAAATCAGTGTCAAGGGAAAAGATGGGATTATTGGTGGAATTTGCTTCATCACTTACAATGTAAGCCAACTAATCCTCTCTGTACAATCTTCGGTGCTCCTCTCCAAAGACTGGAATGGTATCATAGGTTAGGTCCATTTGCAAGGTTCCCCCAAGTCTTTTTATCTAAGATCTTGACAACAGCATGTCAAACTTGGGAGGAACGTCAGCTACCACAATGTCCATGAACACACTCTTCATGGGCAGTTAAAACAAGGTTACCACCAGATATTTGATAACTCCAAGACATTGCACTCTCCTAGAATCAAAAGAGTACAAATCATGATAGGCCTTTGTTACTTCCAGCCCGAGCTCTTCCATGACATTTTTTGGCATGAGGTTATGAGATGCCCCAAAATCCATCAGAAAATTATGCAGCACCTTGTCATGAATGTTCAAGGATGTGTAGAAGGGAGGGGATGAATCATCTCTATATTCTACCATGGGACCTAGGATGATTGTTGGCTTTTCATCTTGGAGGTTTACTGAATCTGTGGAATAGCAAGGTGGCTCAGGTTGTAACAGCTTAGAGAGGAAATTTTTGAAATCTTCGTGCTTGACAAGCTCTAAAAGGGGGACAGGGATTTTGATATTTTGGATTTCATGCTCGAAGCTGAAGGAGGAAATGGGCTTCATAATTTATCTCACTTCGAGGGCAGGGTATTTGGCTATTGGTGAGATATTCTGAGCTTTCTTTTCTTTGGCAGTGTTTGTTGTAGGCTTTTCTGCTAGAAGAGGTTGATCAGAGATATCAGACTTCCCTTCTTTCTTCTTTGACCTGAGGTTATACATGTTGGGAATTTTGTCTTTGGCCTTCTCCCCCTTACTCAGCTCATTGATTTGACTATTCATGAGGGATTCTTCATATGCAGATTGAGTCAAATGGGGGAAAGGGGAGGTATCTCCAAAACAATGGATTTCAGGGCCAAGCTCATCTATCTCCTCTCCTTCCTCATCAGCAACAAGGTTATTTTGGAGAGGGGTTTGGATCCTCTGATCATCTCTATCTCTGTTCCTTTGTTCCCTTAGCATCATCTGAAGAACGTTT
>JASDQU011311514.1:0-10018 GCA_032191745.1 Picea mariana
TTGAATGAGTGATTTGATATACTGATAGAAGGTTACAAGAAAGACTTGGAACACATAATACATCATTGAAATGACCATTATCTACTTGAATTGTTCCAAATCCTACAACACTAAGAGATCTATCATCACCAACAAATATTTTCTTGGTGTTACATTCATTTAGAGAAGAAAACATGGCTTTATCCTTAGCCATATGATAAGATGCTCCTGAATCAATAAGCCACTCATCAGAAGAAGAAGTAGTAGTAGAATTTGAATTGAAGGAGAAACCAGAAGAAGAAAGTGCATGTCCGTGAGAAGAAGAAGTAGAATCAATACAGATGTTGTGCTTCTTCATCGTTGCTTCTAAAGCTGCCATCTTCTTGAAACTTTTGGACTCATCATGACCATATTTATCACAAAAGTTGCAATGTCTGTTAGTATTCTTACTTTTACATTTTTCTCCTTTGTCACTAGTGGGAGTTGAAGTTGTCTGAGCAGGTTTGGGACCCTTATGTTGTTTTTTGTTGTAGTGAGGATGTTGCTTCTTGAGATACTTGGGTTTATCTTTCTACTAGGCAACTAAGTCTTTGTTGGAGGGACCTGCAGTGTTGATCACTCCAAATTGTACAAGCTTATATTCCTCTCGAATCAAAAAAGTACAAAAGGACTCAAGACTAGGTTTTTCATAAGCTTCTTCCCCTAGAGCCTCTTTCATGGCATAAAAGGTAGATACAAACATAGAATATGCACTACCTAGCTTAGAAAGAATAAGATAGATGCAACACTCTTCCTCCATCTTTATATTACATTCTTCACATAAAATTCTGAGTGTTTTAAACCTAGATAGATAGTCTCCAAGGCAAGAAAAATCATTTGGACTCAAGGTCAGTATTTGATTTTCTAATTTTTGTGCTCGAATAATATTGAGCTTACCAAACACAGATTCAATCGTGTCCCAAGCTTCTTTGGGGTCATTAATATCTTGAAGGTGATACCTTAAATCAGGAGAGATGGAAATTATGATTATTCCACGTGCTTCGCCATTCCTATTATCCCACTTGGCTTTCTTATCAGCATCACTGGGTGTTTTTTCCTTTCCGAAGGTAATCCGGTAGAAGCCTTTACTTCTTAATAAATCTTCCATATGAGATTTTCATTGGAAGTAGTTGTTGCTGGTAAGCAAGACAGTACTTGTAGAATCCATATTAAATATGTAGATAATGTGGATTTAAAAAATGAAACTGATGATCTGGATGGAAAGATCTTGAAAAGTTATGCGGTTTTAAAAAAAATGGCACTGAAAACGGACTTCCAATGTTAGAGTTATGACCTTTTAAAAAAGGCACAATCGGTAACCAAATGACCACGTGATTATGTAAGTTGCTTTCTGAAGTGACCCACTTTTATAAAAAGAAGTGAGGATCACTTTTACAATGAAGCTACTTTATAACAGAAAAGTTGCATGAAAAATAAATAACTCTAAAATAAAATATTAAAGCTACTTATAGTGATTCACTTTTATACTTGAAGTGAAATACACTCTACAATTTTAGCATGAAATTTTTCAAAAAAGGTAACAAAAGAGAGACTTGAACTCAAGACCTCTTACTTAATAAGGAAACTTTTAACCAAATGATCTATCAAAACATATTGTAATGTTTAGAAGGAGGTTTGTTGTTGTTGTTGTTGATGATGATGATGATGATGATGATGACGGCCTTGGAGAGCTTGCTAAAAAAAAACTCTTTTCACACAAGAAAAATATTTCACTTCTCGATGACAACAAGGGTTAAATCTCGGTTAGCTTACCCAGAAAATGCACCTTTTCCTATCTGTTTCTGATTTGCTGAGATCGCACAGGGCACGGGGCAAAGAGAATACGTAGATCTAAAAGAGTAGCAACCTGGAAATAAATAAAACCAAAATACTACTCTGTAAAAATTTTAAAAAATGCGTATTCAAGCTTTATACCTCCAAATCTGATTGTAATGGTCATATCTTGGGCAAAAAGAAACCTTTTCGAGTGAAACAAAAAGTGTTCCTAACTTAAATGAGCGCTCTGGATGCAATGGAACAGTCCTCTCAGCCTAGAAATGTATGAAAATGACAGAAAGTGGAGATGAGGCAACTCAGCTTCACGATCTCGATCTTCAACAGGAGTGGGTCTTCAAATAGGCTCTGATACCATGTTTGACAAAACAGGTATTCCAATAGAGGATGAACACCTTCAATAACCACTCACATAACCAGATAAAATATCAAAACACCGATGTTTTCATGTGGTAAAACCCCTATGGGGAAACATCCACGGCCCCAGCCAACACGACCACTTGGAGCAGTTTATTAATGCAAAGAAAAAGATTACAAAGAGATTTTGCAAGAGATTTTCTCGCAATCGATCATAGGAAAATGACCCTCCATGCTCTTTAAATAGAGATCATGGACCAATCAGGTGTTAAGCCATGGATCAATGGTCGTTAAGATCGAGGAGAGTAAGAACTATCGGATCACTCTATGTCGGGAACATATCGTGACCATCGGATTTCCWAACTACAAATGCATACTAATGCATACTAAAGAAACACACTAGAAAACACACTTTTACCTAATGACAAAAAAGACCAAGTATATCTTACAAACTCCTAAGTGTCTAAATATCCTAACAGGTTGTCATTGATGTCAACCCTTGAAGAAAGTTTGGTAGMMAATTTCGGTAGCACAAAGGTTTTCATAATGGACTCAGGTTTGTTTGATGAATAATGGCATGAGTTTTGATATATTTTTAGGTAAGACTATTCCATATGGATAGTATATGTCATGCCATTTCTAGTGGTATGTGTAACATCACATAACTCCTGACTGTTAGATAGTTATGGCCATGTGAAGTTGGAGAAAGGTTTGGATAATGGACCCAGGTTTGTTTGATGGATAATGGTATGTGTTTTGGTATATTTGTAGGTGAGAATATTCTATATGTATATTACATTTCATGCCATTTCCAGTGGTATGTGGAACATTACATAACTCCTCACGGTTAGAGAGTTATGGCCATGTGAATTTGGAGAACCCTCATGAGTCATCTAGAAGCCCCAAAAGGTCAAAGTAGTCAAAGTGGTTTAAGAGATTTTAGAAGGTAAATAATAAAGTGAAGTGATGAGTGTACTATAATACAAAATGAATACAAAATAAATTATTTAAGTAACAAATTTAATGGATAAATTACTAAGTGGAAAAGTGGTTAGAAGTGGGTTAACCCTAAAATAAAGAAAGTGGGTTAAGATGGTTAAAAGGTATCCCCTTGAGGAAGCTACATGAAAGTATAAATAAAAGGTAAGGATCTCTCATTTTAATGACACTTGAGCATATTGAATATCTACAAGTGACTGAGGTAACCAAAGGATATCTAAGCCGAATTTCAGAGGTAAGGTGTAGTAAAGAATGTCGAAATTCAAGGGAGGATAAATTATTTTGATGATGTTTTCTAAGGTATGTTATTTACAGGTCATCTCACCATTTTTGAAATAACTTGTTTTCTAGAATGATTCAGACTGTGAAATTGGGAGGCCATTGAGGAAACATATCCAAGTAGCTATGATACAAATTTTAGCTTGTGGGTCGTTGCATTTTTGGAGGTACATGTCGTGGAAAATAGGGTTTATGGTTCACAATAGATCCAAATTCAGTAAGACCAAATGTATTGGTTAGAGTATAGTATTCTATGTACAATTTTTAGATCCATAAAACAAACATTTCGTGCGGGGCATGCACTACAAGTTCGCTCTCTAGAATAAGCTAGAATTGAACAAGGTATGCCATTTTTGCTATAACTCCTTTTCTAAGAGGTTCCAAGTAGTGAATTCTGGAGGAATTGCATAAAATACACTGAAGAACATTTTGTACCATTTTTAGATCTTATTCATTACAGGTACATAGTTCTAATTATTTCAAGTTAGGGTTGTTGACTAATCCAAAATTAGTCATGTGAGACTAAAGTAAAGTTTGATGAAAATGATAGTCTCTTGTTGTTAAAGTTAAGGAAGGTTTGTAGGTGTGTGATCTTATACACTAGGTCTATTACAGAGTTACAAATCAGATTTGGATGATGAAATTGCTGAGGGATTTTGATTGAGGTACATGTTGGGTACATGGTTGAGATAAGTAGTTGATGAGTTGGCACATACATGAGTTGTATAGTTGATGAGTTGGCACATACATGAGTTGTATAGTTGATGATGTTGGTACATATTTATGAGTCATAGTTGATAAGTAGTTGATACATGATTGGTACATACTTGGTGCATGGTTGGAGGCACTTGTTAGTAGTAGTTTTGACACATGGTTTATGGATGATGTAGCATAATTGTATTGGTTTATTATTAGAAGCACATATTGATCTTGGTGATGATTATGAGTTGTTGTGTTATGTTTGGTTGATGAAAATCTTTGAGATTTGTCTTTGTGATTGATCTTGGTGAGTAGATCTGATTTTGTTGATAAGATTGATGAGACAGGTTGTTGTGATAGGTTGTTTGGATAGGTTGTTGTGACATGTTATTTATACAGGTTTGGTGCATGGTTGATGAACTTTTTCATGGTACAGGTTGAGATACAGGTTGGTGCATGGTTGATGCACTTGTTTATGGTACATATTGATTACAGGTTGAGGTACAGGTTGATGCATGGTTCAGGTTATTGGTACATGTTGTTTGGTGCAAGTTGATTGGTACAGGTTTACAACAATACATTTCATAGTGATAGTGTGACAGTGGTTCCATCATTCTACTTCTGCATCAAGGCAGTTAGAAGAGGCAAGGATAGGTGGTTGTAGCCACCTTCCGGTTGTAGCCGGAGAACATAGGGGGTTGTAGCCTCCTTTTGGTTGTATCCAGAGAATTGGGGAGTTGGAGCTTCCTTCAGGTTGTAGCCTGAGAAACTAAGGGGTTGTAGCCTCCTTCTGGTTGTAGCCAGAGAATTGGGGAGTTGGAGCTTCCCTCAAGTTGTATCCTAAGAAATTAGGGGGTTGGCGTCTCCTTCCAATTGCAGCTGGAAAACAAAGGAAGTTGGTGCTTCCAATGAATGTAATTCTTAAAGACATATAAGAAAAAGCATTTTGTGGTTTTCTCCCGCTTTGGGTTTCCATGTAAAAACACTGGTGTATTGTGTATGTGTATGATTACTCATTTGTTCATTATTTATTTACTATGCAACTATTGGATGATAATGCTACATTGATATAACACTTGCATATTGTGGTTAAAAAGGATTGAA
Organism: Picea mariana; assembly: GCA_032191745.1. Taxonomy (NCBI): domain Eukaryota; kingdom Viridiplantae; phylum Streptophyta; class Pinopsida; order Pinales; family Pinaceae; genus Picea; species Picea mariana. Next base: position 5,251 of record JASDQU011311514.1, read on the forward strand.
TTTCTCTATTACTGATTCACTCCCCCTCTTAGTAATCCAACAGAAGAGTCTAAGGAATCTTTATGATGGTCCCTCAATTCAAATGATGGCTCCTTCACAACAAAATTAGACTATAAGTCTTGGCAAGAAGAAAGGCTAAGGGTCCAACCGAAATGGTGGTGGAAATCCTTGTGGAAATGCAAAGCTCCAATAAGATGCAAACTAACCCTTTGGATTTCCCTGAATAATAAACTCTCGATGTGCGACATTGGAATAAAAGAGTGTGGTGTGGTCCTAACAGATGTGTGCTCTGCAAAACTAAAGTTGAAATTGTCTCTCACATTTTTATCTCTTGTCCCTATGTAGGATGGTTTGAACGCAGGAGTAGATTGGAATAAGTAAAGTGTTGAAGAATGTTACAAGTCTTGGGCTTTGAAGAAATCAGTCAATCTCTATGTAGGAATGCCAAGTATTTTGGTTTCAAATGTTTGGTGGGCTCCAAATTTGACCATTTTTAAAGACAATTGGGTGGATCCAGGGATAACAACGACTGTCACTCTCATCTAGGCAACATAATTTAAGGAAGAGCCCAAGACCCAAAAGACCTGTATACCAGTTCTTCCCTCTTTGGAATATGATATACATTGGGGTTACTTTGATGAAGCAATTCAAGGCCATCCACCTTCTGTGGACTTTGAGTGGTCCTTTATATAAATCAAAATCAATATATCTTCATCAGATATGCTTCTAGTAGTAGAAAAAATAACAAAGTTGAACTCATTGCACTATGGACTGCAAAAAAAAAGGATTTAAGGAAGCTTCGGGTATTGGGAGATTCAAAATTAGTCATAGACTGGGAACAAGGAAAAATTCACATCCAAAACACAAGCTTGGCCCTAGTTATGCGAGAGATTTTTCTTACCTTTTAGTCCTTTGAATGGTTGTCTTTCCACCACATTCTTAAGAGAACTCGATGAAAAAGAAGATGAGTTGTCCAAAGAAAACTTATCAATACAAAGAGGTTCTTTCAGGTACTATGAGTACTTTGATGGCATTGAAACTAATGCAATGGAATTCCAACTATAATAAAGAGCGAAAAAAACAAACATAAAAAGGAAGAAGAAAACAACTTTACTATTTTTGAACTTTTGTATCATGTTTAACAACATTTATGATGGAAGTTGTAAGTATTCACATGCGGTTGTGGAAGGTTTGAACAGTTGTAACATGCATATTCTATGAATATAATATCTTTTTTCCTATGGGAAAAAAAATTACATTAATAATAATTGGATGCCAAAAATCCCTTTAACACCTCTCAATATTCATACACATGGCACCACTTTGAAACATGACATCATCTCTATTTGCATGTATTAGTGTGACATTACAAGTGACACATGTCTATGCTAAGTGGGTGCTACATCAATGCTAAAAAAGAAAAGACTATCCCCATGATGTTGAGATTTGCATCATGAACACTTGAAAAACAGAATGAAATTTTTTAATTGATTATGGTTCATTGTGATTGACTATGACTAATCATAACAACATGTAGATGATCATAGTTAACCATAAATTATGAGTGACCATTGTCAACTGTGTCTCACTATAGTTAACTAGTTGATCACATTTGATTGATTATAATTTACCATAACTACAATAAATTATGATTTTATTATAGTTAAACAATGATGAATTACAATTATATACAATGGATTATTAACAACTATAATTAATTATGGTTAATCTCATCAATGACCATAGGTGCATGCAAAGAATTGCTTTTCTTTCTCCAATAAGGATACAAGTTTCTCCTTCGTCAGACCATTTTTCATTCAAGATTTGATTCCCTTCAAGAAATTCTAATTCGACCTCGATTTTGACATAGAAGTTCATTTCTCCATATGTTCTCAATATTCCAGATTTTTGTCTAGGGTTTGGTGCTTTTACCAAAGCGACAAGGCTTATTGTGGCTGGCATCGCTAGTTGTTTCTTGGAAGCTAATCTAACTTCTTCGTCTCCTATAAATACTATTTCTAAATGTTGGAGGAACATTACTAAGACTTGAGGAGCGTATTGTCGGTTTAAAAAATGGCCAACTCGATGACATTTCATTTTAGAGTTAACTATATACATAATGACCTTCATCATGTTTTCTATTATAGAATCTCTCCATTTTTTCAAGCGCTTCCTAAATTTTGTAGATGTTATGACTGAGTTTCTCTCTAATAACATCATAGCACACTAGAAATCGTCATTAAGTGTTGTGTTTTCTACCACCGAGGTTGCTACTCCTACAGTACAAACTTTGTCCAGTGGAAAAACAGTCTTTAAATTTTAAACAAACTTTGCTAACACTTTAGCAGCATCTCTCAAATATAATAGATCCATGGCTATGTCACTTTGTGGCTTAAAATATCCTAGATTCATCATCATGTCCACCATTTTTTCTATTATAACTTCACTTCTCCTTGGCAAGAACTTCTCATAATTTCCATATGCTACATCAATGATGTCTACAAATTCAATCCTTTAGTCCAAATTTATGTAGGTCATCGAAGTGCCACTATCTTCGTCCCAAGACAAGAATATTACCTGAAAGACTAGAATTAGAAGGACTAAAAAAAACATGGATCCCACAAAATTTTCTTGGAAAAATATAATATATAAAATAATTCTGCCAGTTAGATAACTATGTCATTGGATTCTGCCTTCAATACCATCAAACTATGGTGATTTTGAAGACTCAACTCTCCCCTCCTCCCCAATCTCCCGTCACAACCCTTGCCCCCTGTAGGATTCATATTTTTGTGGAGGATACATCTCCCTCGACTTCTCCTCCTAGGTTTTATGTGCTTCGATCTAAAGGATTCATCTTTGAGGCTACTCCCTCAAAGGGGGGACTATCTCTAGACCCCCTAAAGTCTCTAAATTCCGAAGAAATTCAAACCTGTTCAAAGCCCAAGTCAAGGCGGTAGCCAAAATTTGCAAGAGGTACACAATCAACCATCACTAGGGCCCTTAGAGTAGGGAAATCCCTTAGACCCTCTTCGAAATTATCATCCTTTCATTTAATGCCAGAGGGGTTGGGGGTCTCTAGAAAAATATATCCCTCATAAGGTTGTTTAGGAGCCTCAATCCAAACATAATTCTCCTACAAGAGACAATGTGTTCATGTGACATTGCTATCAATATTATAAGCCTCTGGATGAAAAATGGTCATCCAGCACCACTGATGCAGTTGGAATGTTAGGAGGACTCCTCACTGGATGGAGTCAAGACTTTAAGGAAATATCCTCCTCGTCGGTCTACTCTTCCATTTCGATCAAACTCAAGTATAAGAGTTATGATTTTTCTTTTACTGTAATAAATATTTACGAGTTGTATGCTCAGAGAGCCCTATTTTGGGAAGAATTAAAATCCGCAAGTTTTTTAATGACCCTCTCTCAATGGTAGGAGGAGACCTGAAATTTACCTTGTTTATGAGGGAAGTGTGGGGGCCTAACCCTAGAGAGGATAAAAAAAGGTTTTCTTCCTCTCTTTCATTGAGAAAGCAGGACGGGTATATCTTGAACTTGTAAAACTCATCCCTACGTGGAAGAACTTCTTGATTTTTCAATGAGCAAGGTTTAAGCATGAAGTTCATTCCATTTTAGCATTTTACTTAACCATAAACAATTTTGTTGCAGCAACCAAGATCACAAGAAGAAACATCATGCACAAGTACACAACAAGTATCCTCGAAAACCCTTCTCAACAAGGGAAGAAAACCCATCCAATCCTTTGCTATATTCTTCAAGAGAAAGACCTCCACCACCAAGAAAACCTAGCACACAAAAGGGTTCTCACAAACCATAGAAGACTAGCGCCCAAGAGAGGTGCGCACTTTTCCCAATAAGATGTACTTGCTGAAATTTCCAAACTCACACTTAAGATATGATTCCTCAATGGGGAATTTACCTTTACTTATATTAGACTAAACCTGTCAACAAAAGTGTCTATTTTCACAACAGGGCCAACCTCACTAACTCACAATATAATTAATAATTACCAGATTAATTATATTTTACATTAAGGTGGGGCCAACCTGTACCCTTCACATTACAATTAGGGTTACAGGTAAGTCTGACTCTTGAAAAATATAGAAAGGGGTCTCATACACCCACTAGTGCTCAACCACTAGGGGCACATCCATAGGGATGTCCACATCTCTATCTTATTGTGTCTCATAGGAGAACCACACTCACTAGTGCTCAGCCACGAGGATCGCATTCACTTGTGCTCTTCCATAGGCACGTCCAACTTAGCAGATCTTCTTTCCCACTGCATTACACAAGAGAGTAATCTGGAGTTCATCATCTCAAATATATGCTCAAAAGAGGCTAATACATTATTTCATCTTTGTCTTAGGACAATGCACCTAGATCATGGGGATTCACACGTTCACCTGTGCTTAGTCATAGGCACGTCTAACTCAGCAGATCTTCTTTCTCACTATGTTACACAGGATAATCATCTGGAGTTCATCTCAACTCTCTGTAAGGAGGAGCCCAACACAACGTTCCAGACCTATCTTAGATAGGAACCACACACCCAACTCATGGGCATTCTCTCAGGTCGACTTAATCAGTCTGTGTCATGGAGGATGTCTCACACTGCTGTAATCATCAACACTCCTTCTCAGCTATGGAGGCATTCTCCATCATGCCAAGTCTCGCGCAGAAGTACTCGAACTTTGTCTTGGATGTAGTCATCAACAGTCTCTCAACTAGAGAGGTATTTTTCA
>JASDQU011311516.1:0-18932 GCA_032191745.1 Picea mariana
CCCAAACTCTGTCATGTAATACATATAATCTTTTCTATCTCCCCACTGCCTCACGAAAACGTTATCCAAGGCTTCAATGCCAGCAATAGATCCAGGGGCCAGTCCTTGGAACCATTTCCTCACCTCTCCATCTAGGGTCTGGACAAAGACTCTCATCCAGACATCTTCACTCTCGATATTCAAGTTATCTGCATAGTTGTAAAAAGCAGCTAAGTGCTCTTCACCAGTTACGTCTCCCTCCCCACTGAACTTGGGCATGTATTTCAAATAGTCTCCAGCAGGAAGGGGGTTCAGAGGATGGGGTAGAATCAAAGGAGCATATCTGGCAGCAACTATGGCATCCATTCTGTTTGGAGGGGGATTAGCACCAGCCATAGGGATATTAGGTAGAGGAGAACTCAGAGGAGAAGGAGTATGGACGGGAGATGTTGGAACAAAGATTCTTGAAGGAGACAACGGAGAAAACAGAGAGAAAGGCAAGGGACCTGAGTGTGTAGACGCTTCCCTTTGTGTAGCAGTAACAACAAAAGGAAGGGTGGCGAAACCTTCAAAAGCTCGAGGTCTGTGATGAGGCAAGACCTCCAGGGAGGAGGGAGTGACAAGGATTTCTCTTTCTCATACCGGACCAGGAAGAGAAAACTTAGCAGGAACACTCCCGAAATTCAGAAAACGGGAAACTTCGGAAGAAGGATGACTAGGAAGCTGTGAATAAGAAAATGGAGTTCTCACAGAAGGGGAGGGCATATTACCTGTTTTAGCGATGGAAACTTCTTTTGCATCTCTCTTTCCCTTTCTGCGCACTGCTTCCACGTCAGCTTCTGGTGTTGCTAAAGGCAAGTGTGGGTTAGACCTCATATGTCTGCCTCTCGAAGCCACAGTTGATAGTGCAGGTTCTCCTCAACGGAGTCGTCACAATGGAGTCGCCAAGTGCACAGTAGCAATCTTCAAGTTATTATATCTGATGCACCTTCAGAATCAGTTGATCTTTGTCATTCAATCCCGGGTAAAATATTCAACTTCGTCCTCGGCAACGGTGCCAGAAAATGTTGGAGCCGGAAGTCACTCCTGGATTGCTTGCAGGAGCAGAGCCCGACGCCCATCAGTTTAATATCACGATTTGTTTGAAAGGGGTGATCAAATGGAAGCCAACTTGGAACAGTTGTCTCATCTCAGAAACTAGGCTAGGCATGCATGAACGAGTGAGGTCTTGATAAACTTCAAACAATGAGTTGCAATAAAGGGTGAGTAGGGAGAAGACTTTGTGAGAAGGGTGCAAGGGTCTGTTGTAGGCATCAAGCTTCTAACAGACCATGAGAGCAGGCATCTGAAAACAAGATCTTATTACTTCCAAATGCGGGAAACCAGAGAAAACAGCAATGCAACAATAAATCATTTATCATAACATAACTATGTTAACCCATGTGAAGTATTTGATCATGAACTCTCCAGTAAGAGATGAAACATAGATGGAAAAGGAAAATTGTTTGTTATAAACCAAGAAATCTCAAACACTGATACATAACCCAGAAAGCTAGAAAGTTTACTGAAACTTTACAGTCGGGAGCTAAGCTCTACCATCGATAGATACAAAAATGGCGAAAATGCCTTCATATACTCAAAAACAACAACAGCGGAATCGAGACACTACATTGAAAGCTTTGCGTCTGCATGGCTTCTGACAGTCAACATCTGCAAGATCGTGCAACTTATGTTAGACGCAATCTAATTCTTTGATAGTTCCAACGACGAATTGACGTGCCTTTAATTCATTGCCGTGCTTTCCCATTATGGCGGAGGAGATGTCTAATCACCACCAACCGCTTCAATAACTGCTTCCTCGGGATTGAGGCTCGCCCGGCCAACTCGGCACCCTCGAGACGTGGAGGGCCTCCCACGCTGCCACCTGGAATAACTGACTGGCTAGAGAGATATGCGTGGAGTCCAACGTCGTCAGTGGGGCATGGGAATGGAGTGATGGGGCCAAAACAGCGGGGAGTGGAGAAGAAGCGATGAAGGAGTGAGAGAGAGATTGCAGAGGAGACATATGGCAGGAGGCGATAAGTGGAAGAAGCAGGGGAACAGATGCGATGGACACACTTTGATGGGAGGTTGATGTGGAGGGAAGGAGACGCGTGGTCGATGGTGTGTGGATGATGAGAAGGGAGGAAGACCATGCGGACCATAGAGGAGAGGTAGATGGATGACACATGGCAGCAGGAGAACAGCGGTTGGAAGGTGATACAGGAGAACGGCGGTTGGAAGGTGATATGACGGGAGAAGGGCCCATGTGCGCTTAAACACAGAGCAGCTGAGGAATGACAGGTCGTGCGAGCGCCATCGATCTGGGCGCGCTAATCTGGACCGTTGGAAAGCCGCACCCTCGATTCCGGACCCCCCCCCCCCCTCCGCTTAAAGGTAGAAAGGCGAGGGGGGTCCGGAATCTCACCTGCGTCGTTGATCCGGGCACTGCGATCTCTGTCGTCCAAACCTGTCTTTCATTTAATAATGGGCGTGTTAGCACCCCGGACTTAGGATAAATGGGTTTTTGACCCATCCTTTTGCATTCTAACCCCCCTACAAGAAATATCGCTAACACAACCTATTCAGGCCCAAAAAAAAATCCTTTTCAATTACAATCTTTCTTCTATTTAAAAAAATTTCTAAACATCTAGAACTTCCTATCGTTCTGGAAAATTGTCAGTTACAAATGGAAATTGGAGCGTTTCATCTCCGCTTGTTTTCCTTCCATAGTAAGGGCGAAGCACCTTCCTTTCCCTTCCCTTCAGGTTCTAGAAATAGAAAAGGTATACATCTGTCATTATTTGGCACCAAAAACCTACCCCTTCGCCTACTCGATGCAAATGACGCACATCTCCACCAACTGGCCTATCAACCTGGAAGGCCCTTCTTGGTTTCTTTCTTCAAAAGTGTAACAACTCTTCGCCAGTTGTGGAAAACTTTTTGCCACTTGTCAGTCCTCTGTGATGATGGAGCATAATTGTAAACTTGGTTGTACTAGCCATTTTTCCACTTGGGCCATATCGACCTGGCTAATCTGGGATATCTCCACTTGTTACTTCTCCATGTTTTCTTTGATGTCCAACAAATGTTTAGCTATATTGATTTTGCCCAGTGTCCCAGCACTATTTTCCTTATCAAGGTCTAGTAAAATTTTACTTATCAAAGAGAACGTTTCCTCACAAAAATTCTTTACTTCATTAGCTCTACCCTTGCTTTCTGATATATTCTGCTCCCAGACCTTCAATAGGATATTACCTCTGGTTTGTTCTGCGATGGATAATTTTGAGTTGTTGACCGTCTCTATCTTTGTCGTAGCTATAACAACATCTTGGAAAGCGACTCGTGCTGCCTCGGCTTCTCTTTCTCTCAAAGAAATATTTTCTAATATTTGATCTATCATCCGGAAATGGTTTTGAATGGTTCCTACCTTTACCAACAGGTTTTGTTGAGCCGTAAATACCTTATGTCATATTTCGGCGGCCTGCGATCTGAACACATTTATGTCTACAACCTGGTTCTCGGCCACCTCTAATTTTGACTGGAACTCTATAATCTGTTTCCCCTGGTATCTTACCTGTGTTTGGCTAGTTTGCGTCAATTGGTGCACCTACTTGAGGTCAGACCTGAGCTTCTCAATTTCACATAGGTCGATTGTTCGGGCTTCCTCAAGGCTCCTGCTCATCTTGTCCCTAACATTCTCTTTGGCAGTAGCCACCTTAGCTTCCAATTTACTGATCAGGAGGTTCTTTTGTTTCAACTAGGCCGTCAAAGTCCCAACTGAGTATTGATTGGTTGTAGCATAAGCCCCTAGTGTCCCGACTATCTCCTCTACAAATTCTCCCTCTTTCCCGGCCTTCCCATCTTTCATGATTTTAAATTTTTTATCCATTACGCCCTCTTTTTGATATAATCCTTACCTTACCATGGCCTTTCTTTTTTTTTCAAAGAAAAATTTGTTAGGAGGCATCTCCTCTACAGAAATAGGTGTCAGTTCTTCATTGAAAATCCATCCCGCGTCAGGATTCCCCTTTGTGAACTGCAAGGGTGTGACAATAGCAATTGGACTGCCAATTTCCTTGGATGTTTATTTTGGGGTGACCTCTGTAACCAGCTTGTTTGATGTGAGTGAAAGTGAGTCGCCTGATCCCTGCTAAGGTATCTCCGCTTGGCCTTGGGCCTGCTTGCCTGGCATGCCCTTTTCGAGGTTTCCTTCTTGCTTTTGGGGGACTTTGGATCCTTGCTCTAAGGTTCTAGCCTCCCTAGTTTTCAATTGGTCCTTCTCCCCACTAGGACCTGATTCCTTTGCACCTTTAGCTCCCGTCTTCTCTGTAACTGGAAGCTCTAGGGCTTCACCCTGTAAAATCTGGGGGAGACAACTTCGTCGATGCTCCTAGAATTTCAAAAATTTGGCCTTGTCACCAAGTGGAAAGGCTTGAATCTGACTTAGGACTTCAGTGGAGGACCTCACACCTTGAAATATTTCTTCATGTGGGGAATCCTCGTGTTCATACCTCTTCAGGCTGCAACTCCATGGTGATTGCTCATAACCTTACTAGGGTTGTGCTTCTTGAACTCAATATCTACTAGCTTCATTTCTTCTAAATCCATAGCATCGGCTTTGGCGTGGCCAAAATCTAACAAGGAATACACACCAATACGAATAGGGAAGGGCGGCCATACCTTTTTTGATAATCCTTTAAGCTCTTTGCTTATTCTGCAGAGCACATTCTGTCTGTTGATCTCATGGCACAATAGCTTATCTAGCAGGAATAGCAAGAGGGCATATGGAGGGACAGACGTGCCGAAAACCTTGATATACAAAAATTCCACCTCTAGATTCCAATCTACCACACTGCTTAGGTTGGTCACAACACTATCTGACATCCTGGGAGGCGGTTGGCCAAAAATGGCGACATGCAATGGCACCATTACCCAGTTGAAGATCTCGTAGAAGAATTATTTGGCCTTATCCTCCCAAAGCTTCGAGTGGTAGACATGAATAGGATCTGTATTAGATGGAGCCCAACTCCAGTTCATCAGTGGGAAGGGTGTCATGAAGCAGATGGCATCCATGATGTAAGAAAACATAAAGAATGAAGATGCTTTCTTACTCACCCTCTGTGCTCGATATTCAGTAATTCAACTGGTCAGACTGTCAGACAATAGTTTGGCCTAGTTGAAAGAGAAACCCTCAGCGACTGTATGAATTAGTGGCACCCATGGGAGGAATAAATGGGTAATTTCTTCCTTCCCATACAACCTGCAGGTCATCATGGCTATGTAATTGAACTGTGGCTCCAAGGAAGAGATTGATTAGATCCCATTGGAGTCAACCGTGAATTTCACGAGGTGTGAGACCCAATCTTTGATCAGATCAGACAAACTTTTTTCATAATGCTCGCACTCCTTCTTCTTGAAGCCTTCTAGGAATTTGGCATTGTGAGTAAGGTTCAGCATGGGTGACATTTTATACATTGCCTGCAAATGTTCTGGTCGGAAGGTACCAATCGTCACCTTCTGTTCACTGATAATCGTCCTGGTTGAGATGTGCACATGGTCCAACACCCACCTGATCATATCAAAATAGGGAAGAAGTTGGGGCCTCGCCACTATTTTTTGCATCTCTGCTTGAGTGACGATTTTGTATTTGGTTGATAAATCATCCTTATCGTTGTTTCTAGAATCATCCAAACAATTTATTGACTCGGATTGCAGGATGTTGGAAACGTATGACCATGTCTTGATAGAATTAATACTTCGGGGTGAGGTATTGGAAACAACGTCTGAACCCTGACCTGAACTCTCGGCAGCTAACTTGGGCATTTTTCATGGAGCCATGAAAGAGAAACCTGCAACTGGACCACCTGTCGAATAGATTTGAAAATCACAAACAGCGGTTAACCTGGAAAAATGGCTCTGCGCGTAAATAGATATCAGTATTGAAAAAATGAAGGAAAAACTCTTTATCTTAGTCATTTAAACCCCTGGTGTCCTTGGTAACAGAACGCTCAAGTCGCTTAAAGGAAATATTTAGAAGTAAAAGCGAGATCCTACTACCTGTCACCTCGTCGTAGTTCAAATAAATGCCATAATTGTTTGACGAGTCGTAACAGGAATCAACGCAAAAAACATTTAAACTTACTCTATATATGGTGCACGTTAACGGTTGCTTAATGCATCAATTAATCCAGCTTAACTCCTTTAATTAAGTGTTTTTTAGTCTTTAATCCCCCTTTTTCAGCGTTCGTCGTATCGGAAGATTTCACTCCTAGCCTTTGAGACCCTAAAACCCAAAATCGCGATGATGCGACTTAGTTAAATATTCATGATCTGACTTAAGTTCTTAATTAATCCATGCTTAATTAATGAATATCGTGACTTCGCAACTCGAAGCTACGAAGGTATTGTTTTTTTGGAGAGCGATAGCCAAGGCACGAAACGTCGACACTGCTTAACTCGGGTTTGAAGTGACTTACTCCTGACACTAACCTGGGTAAAATTTTAAAACCGTTGTTGCTACTTCACGCGTCGGGACACTAAGGACAGTGGGAAATGTCGCAAAACAAGTGAAACTACCGAAACTAGATTTTTGGGCTTAAACATAATACCTCACTTATTTAGAAGAAGGCAGCTTCAACAGGCGGTAGAAAATAAAAATGGCAGAGAAGACGATTATATTAACTTGTTGCTTCAGCAAGCTCTCGCGTGACAGAGGGACGAAATGATGGAGAATTTTTCCCACGTCCTTCAATGCCTACTGATAGAAACAGTCGCATCTTCATCAAGTGGCCACTTTTGAGGAACCTCTCCCTTCAAGGTACAAGTTAATTTTGATATTCTTATATTTGAAGGTTATATAGATGTGGATGCCTTAGAAATATGGTTAAATCTGCTAGAAGGTTATTTCTCTGTTCACAATTTTTTCAATAGGGAAAAGATCACCTTCACACTCCTAAAGGCTCTCCTCCTCTAACATACCCAACCCCTAAATACCCTTTCAGGGAGGGGGCATAATTTTTTTGTTTCTGTTAACTATCTCAAATCCTAATTTCAGGATCTACATTCGCTACTGCTCGCCACAAGATTTCTAATGGTCGCCACTGCACTAAAATCTAAGCTCTGGTCTGCAAGTTATTGCCTCCTGAAATTACCTAGGAATTTATTAGTTGGGGTCTTTAGAGCTCAGTGTTGAACGCCCCTTTTTCTCACTCCCCGAAGTCTTGAAATCTTGCCATGTGGCCTTATCCATTCGATGATCGGTGTTCGGCATTTCACATTTAAATGTCCCTTTTTTCGACGTTCAATAATAAAAAATTGACGTTGATCATTTCGGCGTTTGGAAATCAATGATTGTCATTGAACATTCGGTAATCGAAGATTGACATTGAACCTCCCTTCACTATACTATGCCCAAAATATTTTGAACTCCCTGAGTCCCAGTCGCGTCACCAACCACGTTGGCCAGGAGGGCACGAACCAAAAGCTGACATGCAGCGAGGGCCAGGGGTGAAATGTTTCCTCGTTAGGGGATGGCATGTGTTATTCTCCAATAGGAATAAGGGGTATGTGAATCGTCCACATCCGGGTGACACGTGGCACCTTAGTTGCAGGTCCACGTCACCTTGGATGACATCAACACTCCACGTCACCTCAAGTTGAAAGCCTTCCAAGACCTCTGATCTCATGGTCAAGATGTCTCCACATAGACCTTGGGATCTATGGCTTTTGTCACTTCACAACTTTGGCATTCGGGGGTTTCATGGTGTAATCCTCTCCTTACTCCTAAAGTAGGTCCAAGCCAAATTTACCATCGGGTAGATCCAATGGTCACGAGTGGTCCTGAAGCTCCTTTTGATCGAGGGCTCTTGTTAATTTGTGACTTCAGAGCTTATAGATACACCACACCTAATATCCCCTGCAGTGCCAAGTATCTAGACTAAAGGATCTAGCACCACGCATCCCCTACCTGTCAATGATTGAGATTTACTCCATCGATCGGGAGTCTTCACACTTTGAAGACTCTTGGCCAAGTTCCTCTAGAGTGTCGAGTCTCTGGACTATGAGATCTCCTGCCACGTGGACCAAATGGGTAATTTCTAGAGAACATGTGTGGCAAGGTAGAGAGGACATGTGGCCCCTTCAGTGGGTGACATGTGTCACTTGTTAATGGACCTATAGGGTCTGTGAAACACCCGAATCTAGGTAACATGTGGCACATTGATCGTAGGTCCACGCCACCCTAAATGATTTCACTGGGCAACATCACTCTAGACTGATAGCCTTCTAGCATCCCTCAGATCTCACATTCGAGATCCGACCAAGTATATCCATAGTTCTACGACTCTCGTTACTTTGGGAATTCGACATTTGGGGTTTTTTCTATGCAAACTCCTCATGACTCTTGAATTTGGTTAGCGACAGGATGACGATAGTATAAATCCGACGGCCAGGCTCTATCCACGTAGAACCACATATATATGACTGTCGTGGCTTTGGGACTTCGGTCTTTGGTCCTTCAGCAGTTCCTCTTCCCGTAACACAATGACTAAAAACTCTCAAAGAGACACTCGTCAAACCGTGGGATATGGGGACATGTATCCCTTCCAATGTAAGGTCTTGATTCACTTCAGACTTTGAGACTTCGAAGGATCTATCTCTCTTACGACGAATACACAATTCGACGAACTCATGAAGACTGAAGGAGTCGAGGAATTAACACCTGTGCTCCTTGTCCAAATCCAACAATCATGACAGACCTTGGATCCTTCTAAACGGATCTCACCCACTCATATTCCAAATGAAAGGATCTTCCATTTTGAGGCTTAAATATCGCCATCCTTCCTAAGCTTCCTCAGTTCTAAAAGACTTAGACACTGGTACATGCTTTGCACTCTTTCTCCTGAGCTTAACAGACTCCTTCTCCTAGGATACTCAAAACAGTTGGTAGTGTTGACATGCATACGGGAAACTATACCCAAGGTCGATGAACTCACAATTCATATGGTTAAACTTGAGCCACTACAAAGCTTGAGCATTTACATGTACAAACCATATAGTTCCTTACTTGCTTAAATACACAATCAGGAAAAGATAAAGGGACACAGTCTAATCATCAATAAAACATGCACATACCTTAAACATTCATAGGATGTTCAACTTTGATTTACAGTTACAGTTCAAATATACAGGGTATGAGAATACTTATCTATTTCAGATTGTAGCCAACGAACTGACTGTGGGTGTGTGCCTTTCCAACCAACCATAGGCTCATAGGAATTCACTCTTAGCACTCTGGCCACCCCCATGCCAAGCCATGATATCACTAGGGAAATTTCGCAGTTTATTAGGGATTCCTTCTCAGTCACGGTCTCTATGAGGTTTATCAGATTCCTCCTCAGCATCAAGCTCCCAGTCTCCTATTCAGTTCATGCTCTTCTATACGTTCTCAGAGATATTTTATCTTGTTCTCTCTAGTAATCAGAACAACTTATCAAGCTTTTAGTTCCTCTTCTTAGAAGGGATGATTTTAAGGATGGAAATTTATTTAAAAATGTAGAAACCTTAGCAAATATTACCTATCCTTCATATGCCAACTATAAATATTTGGCAATATTTTTGTAAAAATATTCAAATTTATAAGGATTTAATATAGTTTTTATAAAATTTTGGCAATTTTTAAGGTAAAATAATTTTATCCTATAGAATTTGGCGAATCATTTTTAAAATAATGAATCTCGTTTTTGGAAAAACCATGAAAAATTAGCCCATGAGCGAAATTTAGCGCCTAAAATCATCTATGCTTATTAGCTGGATATCCTCACTCCCTCTCCCTTCCTGTGTGTCTTCTCTCATCTCTATTTTTTTTATATCTTTTTCCCATGATGGTGCTCGACCTATCATGTTTCCTTCTGTCAGAAGCAACCTTGGGTAAGTCTGGTCTACGAGAACCTGCAGTACTTCAGGCTGCCATTCTTTAGTCAGACCATGATTCCATTCATGGGGGTAGTTGAGTATTCAACCACTAGTCCTTCCTTCATTAATTGATTCCTCTCATTGGGATCCAGAGGGGGTTTATCATTCCTAGCAAGGGGAAATTTGTGGTCATTTGACATAATGAACCCTCTCTTATATTTTTTCCATTCTTTCCTCTAGTGATATCATGTCCAGTACTTCAAGGATTCACCCCCACAGTCAGTCATTGACAATATAAACAATAATACATTTACATCGTTCACATGCCTTAGCATGGTAATCCTAACTATCGATTAATTATAAGCTAAGGGAAACATGGGTGTTACAATCCCCTCCCCCTAAAATGAACACCGTCATCGGTGTTCTTTCTCAATAACACCAATCATGCCTTTTTCATTCAGTTGCTTCAACAATCTTGATCCTCTTTCTGAGTCAAGTCTTTTCAGACTCTTGGCCTTCATCACCTGTCTTCAATATTCTTGGACAATAAGAAGATTAAGCATAGCTTTCATGTGCAAACATTTTATTGTTGAATAAAATTCAAGAAAATTTCATAACTTAGAACAATACTCATCTGTGTAGTTCGTGGATTCCTATCCACATGGTTGTCTTTTTTTCTTGGCTCACTGTTTTTTTCCTATACATACCCATTGTGTGCATGATCCCAATTAATAGTGTAGGAGAATTTTTAAGTCCCTTATTCCTTTCATTCACTCACCCTCCAGGCCCAGGCTTAGGCATCCCCTTCTATGATATAAAGTTCCTTGGGTCATCCATCTTTCCTTGCCAAGGATTTCTCACACAAGAATATTTTTAAGGACTTCATTAAGCCTTATAGTCGATGCATCTCTCAGACTTGCTCTGTCAAGGCATCCCTCCGACTTGTGTTACCACAACACAACATGTTCTAAGGTGATCATGGATTACCACAGGGTTCTCCTGTCCCAACCAATAGCCTCTTTCATTCTTTCCAACTTGATATTCTTCATCTGTACTCCCTAGAAAGATACTTTTCATCTCACCTGCATCACAGGTATACAACAATTATGAGAAATTATCATCAATTTCAAATTCAAAATTTTCTCGCAAATTTGTCACCCACATATTTTTCAATTCCATATTTATTTTCATATTTGTTCCATACAGGGACCAAATCCAAAAACATGGGACATTCCCTCCCATAGTGGTTTTCCTTAGCAGTAAATTGGTCTTCCTAATGGGCTTACAATACTGCCATATCCAAGACCCTTTTCTTCCTACAATTTCAACAATCCTCAGCCAAACAAATTGTTAGTTTTCATGGACTTATATTTTCAAAACCATGCATACTAACACTCCAAGTATTTTCATCTACTCAAGTATACAAAGAAAAAGGAAGTATCATTATTTACATATGCATCCTTTTAACATACCAAATTTTCAAATGCAATTCAAATATCAAATGTATTTAATCAATGTGCCAATATTCATGGCCACATTCACACCCAATGCACCTTTGCATTGATTTCAAGTTTGCCACACTTTATAACAATCACCTTGCCATGGTGTGTTGGATCTTAACCAACTTCTTCACCATAGGGCTTATTCATTCTCGTTCATTGTTGTAGTAGGATTGTACTTCCTACTATAGACTAATCATGATCCCAAATCAATACACCTGAAACTAAAAGTTTCTCTTGAATGCACACGAGCATTCTTCCTTCATTAGTAACTAGGGTGCCAACACTCATGGCCACCCAAATTTTATTTTCTCTAACACCTATACAATGAAATTAAAATATTGGAAGGGCCTCCTTCCTCAATGGAAAATGCATTGTCTTCCCTTTATGCAAACATGAATTTCCTCGAAGAAATTCCATGCAATGTGCTAACTATGAGCACCTTTATTCCCAATCTCCCTAGATTGGTCATTGTAACCTTGGTACTCTTTACTCATGAATTTTCTTGCAAGGATTATAACTCATCATTGACTGGCATAGACTTCCTCTTTCTATTGCTCAAATTATTATTTCCTTAATCTTACCCCCCTTGGGTAGCAATAGCATACACGAGCCATTCACAATTATTTGCATATCTTTAAGGTACTGAAAAAATTTCAGAAGGAATTCTTACCAAATTCCTTCATGCCTTATGCCACATAGGTATGGACATTTTTATACCTGCTCTGGCTGCTAGCACCCTCTCTGATATTACCTCATCAATGGTTCTTTATGGGGACTTTTAAATTCCCTTCAACAATCTTTTAACAACAACCTTCTCATAGTCAATAAAACAATTTTTAGATATGTCCTAGCATATCTCTATGCACCTCATCACATTATCCTTAATGTTTCTATGAGTGAAACACAAGCAATTCTCAAATATTTCGACAGCCATACAACTGTCATCATTATGGTGTCAAAAAATTTACTTTCATCATCATACCAGATTTCTCGTCCCAAAGAAAAACATAATATACAACTAGAAAGGAGTTAAGGATTTTCCCTCTTCCCAACTCCATCTACACATCCTGGGACCTTCAGTCCAACTGGGTTATTTTCCAAGGCCTGACTGCCTTTGTTTAATATGGCTTCAACCAATCCTATTCATTCAATCTTACTTACTTACTTATTCTCCTTTCTTCAGTTGTACTCGTTTCCACTGTTGTTCTTTAAGCCTATGACTATGTTAAAGAATCCAGAGTTCTTAGGGTGAGAAAAGTGTTCCTCCTTTTCTCCTTCTTTGCTTATGCAATCTACTTATTATTGTGATCTTCCTACTCTTTTCCTTGAGAAGCCTTGGTTAGGCTCACCCTAACTCTTAGGATACATCAGCATGCTTTAATAGAAAACCTTTTTCTCGTCATGAGCCATGACCCTATGCACGATGCACATTACCATTCGGTTATCAAAATGGTCTACACTTATGGGTTAGTTTTCCACTCATATATTTTGTTTTAGAATGTAATCTAGGATTCTTATATAAATAGGCCTATATCCCACCGCTCAATTCTCAACATTCATTAAGGTTGTGACTTCGTTCTCCTGATAGAGTCCACACAGTTCCTCCACAGGGAACTCTTTCAGCATGCAACTTCCTTATTGCACATCCTTCTGTATATGTGATGGCCTCAACCTTGAGTTATCTTCGGTTGTTTATCAAATTTTCCATAAGGAATATAAACATGCCTCTTTTTTATGCATCCAGATTATTTGTCCACACATATTCCTTGTTTTGATAACTTACATCCATGATGCACTTAACCACATGCATAATCATAAATCATTTAACTTATGATTGTTCACAATCATTCTCATGTAGTCGTCAAAGGCTTAATCATGTTTCCTTTTGTCATGAAAACAAAGCAGTCTTGCTCATTTACTCTTTCATTTGTTTATAATAGTCTTTCCTGAGGGAATGGAACACATTCCCCTCAATCTATCATTCAAAAACAATCTTTCATGACTCCTCGGAATAGAGTCGGCCATGCATCCATGGTATTCATTCAATCTTGGCAAGTGTAATTCTTGTCTTACATATCACTCATCAAGGCATCCATATTCTGCCTTTAGTATACATATATTCTTACATCATACATGTGCGTCACTTGCACCTTTAATATCATTCATACCTAGTTGGCATTAATATCAAACTTCATATCAAGAAGCTTCACAATGCATTAAATCCATGCACTCAAGCCTATATGCACCTAGCCCAAACATACATCATGCAAGATCATTGCTTTCACCCTTTCCAATGCATACATGCACATGGACATATCAGAATTCCATAATCTTCTCCCAAATCTCTTACTTCCATTCTCATAACAAGTTCCACGGAGATACTCAACATTGAGCTTCCCTCTCGTTGGGAGCTTGTAGTCATTCATATGTTATCCACATGGCCAGTTTAAGAGACATAATCATAATTGTGTCCCAATTTCCTTTATGACAACAACCAACAAGAAATTATTCTTTCCTCTAGTGTTATAAGATGACTCAATAGCCTAGAAATATTATCTAGGCAAATCCAATCGTTCTGCAAGGCAACAAAATAGTTTATCAATATTCTCTTTCATGCCTCAAACCATTCTTGGTCAACAGATTTCTACAAGGGAATATTTTCCTAAACTCCCTCTTATATCTATCTGAGTATACCAAGATATCTCCATATGGTTATCATCCACCTCTGGATGTCAATCTAACCCATTGGGCTTCTAGAAGTTCCCCAACACTTCCTTTACCAAATTCATGATCAACATTTAATCAACCATTTTACCTTATTTATAATAAATTTTAAATGTCTAGTAACATTTGGACTATTCCCTTAAAGCCCATATACAATTTTGAGTTATGTTGCTTACTAAGTATTCTAGTTCAGAACTCCAGAGTATCTTTAGGTCATAATTAGTCTTAACCATTACACCTAGAATTATTCCTTCTGTTCAGCAACAATGTGGGACGGAGGTCACTCTCCTCCTCCCACAAGAATTATGGCAGACTAGTTTCCTATCCACCAAGTAAGGGAGGTTTTTGTGATTTCTCACTCAATCATTCTATATTTCTACAGCTTTGTTTATCAGCTTGATTAGAGAAAACCCTGATTAGCAATTTCAGTACCTAGAGACAATAATGTTTTTCCCAGTTCCCTTCAAAACCTGAGAGTTGTGCATGCTCTCCCTTTTCAGAGAATGGTCACCAGACTCATTCCTTTGATCATGAGGGATTATACACATATACATGGTTTAATCCTTCATTAAAGTAGTTATTATTACTGCTATGGATCCTTTCAATCTATTCACATCCAATCCTTGCTATTAGTGCCTATCATCCTAATCCCACTCTTGTAGGATTAGCTATCATTTTCCAAAAGAAATGATAGTTTCCTTCTGCCACAGCCTAGCATGATTCAATCTTGTTGGGTAAAATCCCAACTAAAATTCCAATATGCATCCTTTTTACTCAAGGAAATTATGCAGATAAATTTATGCACTACAGTGATACTCTTAGCAGGCTCAGGTTAGCCTCGGTAAACTAGTCTTTCGACTGTTCTCCGGCTCATCTAGGTCGGTGTCTGAATCATGATCTTCTAGATAGGGTAGGGTAGTATGCCTTTTCCCTTAAATGTTTTCTACTCATATTTTTTTATGTGACTCGTGCATGAACCCAAGCATGCCAAGTGTTGTTTCCATGCTCTGATACTAATTTGTAACACACCCAACCCCTAAATACCCTTTCAGGGAGGGGGCATCAAAATTTTGTTTTTCCTAACTATCTCAAATCCTAATTATAGGATCTCCATTGGCTACTGCTCACCACAAGCTTTCTAACGATCGCCACCGCACTAAAATCTGAGCTCTAGTCTACAATTTATTTCCTCCCAAAGTTACCCAAGCTTTTATTAGTTGGGGTATTTGGCGTTCGGCGTTGAACACCCCTTTTTCTCACTCCCCGAAGTCCTGAAATCTTGCCATGTGGCCTTAGCCATTCGACTGTTTATGTTTTAACGTCCCTTTTTTTGACGTGCGGCAATCGGAAATCGACGTTGATCATTTTGGTGTTCAGTAATCAACGATCATCTTTGAACGTTCAGAGATCAACGTTGAATGCCCATTTACCATACTATGTCCCAAATCTTTCAAACTCCCAAAGTTCTAGAATCCTGGAGTCCTCATCACGTCACTAACCATGTTGTCCAGGTGGGCATGAACCAGAAGTTGACATGCGGTGAGGGCCAGTGGTGACACGTGTCCTCATTAGGGGATGACACATGTCATGCTCTAATAGGCATAATGGGTCTGTGAATCATCCATATCTAGGTGACATGTGTTGTTTGTGGAGCCTAATTATCTTCCTGATTCAAAGGTCTTTGTTTTCAGTCGTGTTTATACCTCATGAAGACTTTACACCCCGAAAGAATGTAACTTCTCCATGAAGGGTAGTACATAGGGGGGTTACCCCCTCTATGTGGTCTGGGGGAAAGTGAGCCCCTGGAAGGGATTCGGGAGATAATGTTCCCTGATGGGGGTTTAGGGGCGAAGACCCCAAAGGAAAAAATTCCTTGTAAATGTATATTGTAATTTCATTGTAAATCTAGACCATTCATTATAAGGTCGCAGATCTGACGGTAGAAGTTATGTTAGGTTTTTTTTCCCTAGAAGGAAACCCTCTTTTATGAGGGAAATGTATTGTGGCTATGTATCATTGTGAATATGGTATTATAAGTGAGGAGACTGTGAGATAAATAAGAGGAATTTACAGCGATTGTGTTGTAGGTTGTATCCCTTCATTTACTGGATAATAATAAAGGAAGGACCTGGCAATTTCTCTGGTGGACATAGCCCACACTGGGTGAACCAAGTCTATCTGTGTCACTATTGTATTGTGAATCTTATGTGTTTTATTTCCGCATTTGTTTTATTTTATTGCTCCACGATCCTTTTTTTATAACAATTGGTATCAAAGAAAAAGATAACTCATAGGAAAAGAGGGTTCCTAGTTCAAGTGGGAGCAATGGCGGAAGATGGAAAGTTTAGGGTCGAGAAATTTAACATCCAAAACTACCAATTATGGAAGATGCATATGGAAGATTATTTATATCAGAAGGATATATTCCTACCATTGGGTGGAATAGAAAATAAGTCGATGGCCATGAAGGATGAAGACTGGAAGGTTCTTGACATAAAGGAACTAGGAATGATACGGCTGAGCTTGGCAGCATCGGTGGCTTTCAATATTTCGAAAGAAAGTACAATGAAGGAGTTGATGGACACATTGGCTAAACTGTATGAAAAATATTCAACGTCCAATAAGGTATTTCTAATGAAGTGATTATTAATATGACGATGTCAGAAGGTGGGTCTATTGCAGAACATTTAAATGAATTTAATACGATTACTAATCAACTAAGTTTTGTAAAAGTGGACTTTGATGATGAGGTCAGGGCTCTTCTAATCTTGTGCTCATTTCCAGAAAGATGGAATGTCTTGGTCATGGTTGTAAGTAACTTTGTCTCTAGTTCAAACACTTTAAAATTTGATGATGTTGTTGGTGTTATTCTTAGCAAGGAAATGCGACGTAAAATCACAGGTGAGACATCAAGTAATGCGTTAAACATGGAGAACAGGGGAAGACAAAAGGATAGAAGAAAGGGGTCAAGGAACCGAGGTAATTCTAGTAAGGGAAAATTCAAATCCATATTTGGAAAGATAGAGTGCTGGAATTGTGGGAATAAAGGACCTCTGAAGAAAGACTGCATAGCTCCAAAGAAACAAAGAGATGGACAACAGGAGAAAAATTAGGAAGAAAATGTAACAGGTGATGTATTAAAAGATTCTTTGATTCTTTCTGTAGATAATATTTCTGAATCTTGGGTAGTATATTCAGGGGCTTCATTTCATGCCCCACCCCATAAGAAACATTTTCTAGATTATGTTCAAGGTGATTTTGGACAGGTTTATTTGGGTGATGATGTACCATGAAAAAATTTTGGAATGGGAAAGGTAAAAATAAAGAAAAAAAATGGAAACCAATGGTTGTTGAAAGAGGTAAGGCATGTTCTAGATATAAGGAAAAATCTGATTTCAATAGCACAATTGGAAAGTGAAATTTGTATATCCATATTTACATATAAGGTGTGGAAGGTCACCAAAGGATCATTGGTGATAGCAAAAGGAGAGAAGGTAGGTACATTGTATTTATGTACTGGTAATACTAACTCTTCTATATATTTAGCTTCTAAAGGAGTGGATACAACACTATGGAAGCATAGTCTTGGACACAAGAGTGAGAAGAGGATTCAGATACTTCAAAAAATAAATTTGTTGTCAGATCTTAAACAAATTGATTTGGATTTATGTGAGCATTGTGTTTACAAAAAACAGAAGAGAGTCAGATTTCTCAGAGTCGGAAAAGAAAAGAAGAGTGGAAGGTTAGAGCTTGTGCATACAGATGTATGGGGACTAGCTCAAGTAGCATCTCTTGTTGGATCTCATTATTATGTTATTTTTATTGATGATGCAACTAGAAAAACTTGGGTTTATTGCATTCGACAAAAATCTGATGTTTTTGATACTTTTAAGAAATGGAAAGCTTTGGTTGAGAATGACACAAGAAAAAGATTAAAGTGTCTCAGATCAGACAATGGAGGTGAATATTGCAGCAAGGATTTTGATGATTACTGTTCATACCATGGGATTCATAGAGAGAAGACAGTTCCAAGAACACCATAAGAAAATGGTGTGTCATAAATCATGAATAGGACCATCATGGAGCATGCAAGGAGTATGAGATTGCATGTTGGTTTTACCTTACACTTCTGGGAAGATGTTGTAGATATTGGTGTTTACTTAATAAACAGAGGACCTTAAAGATCTTTGGATGGTAGAATTCCAAAGGAGGAACGAAAAGGTAAAAAGGTAAACTATTCTTTTTTGAAGACTTTTGGTTGTGAATCATTTGTCCATATTGATAAAGAAAATAGAACAAATCTTGAGGCAAATTCCAACAAGTGTACCTTTATTAGATACGGTGTTAATGATTTTGGTTATCGCTTATGGGATTATGAAAATAAAAAAATCTTTAGGAGTAGAGATGTCATATTCAATGAGAAGTTCATGTACAAAGATCAATTGCATGGAAAGAAACAAGAAAAAGAAAAACCAGAATACACAGTGTTTGATGAGATCACTGAAAAACAAATTCCAAAGAAACCAGAAAATCAAAATGTACAACAATAGGAGAAACATGTACCTCAAACTCTTCCAAGTGTTGTTAGAATATCTATCAGTTTAAGTAGACCCCCTGAACTATACTCTCCTTCATTGTATTATTTATTGTTGATTGATTTCGGTGAACCAGAATGTTATGAAGAGGCAATGCAGGTAGACACCAAAAAGAAGTGGGAGCAAGGCATGAAAGAGGAAATGGATTCCTTGGTAAATAACCATACTTGGGACTTGG
>JASDQU011311517.1:843-25090 GCA_032191745.1 Picea mariana
TCTTTTTTTGAAGGATAGTAGACAAGATCTATTTGGGAAGTATAAGAATCCCTCACAGTCATTGGATGAAGGTAAGAAGCATGGACATTAAACCCTAAATTCCTCTGGACTTGGTTGGTCCAACAATTTTTAAGTGTGTGTTTCAAAGGAGGAAAAACCTCAAAGCCCAGAGTCAATCTAGACCGTTGGTTGTCAGGGACACGTGTTCGAAGATTATCGTGTATTTGGAAGTTTGACGATCTGGAGGATCGTGGGTGAAAAGTGTTCAGGTGTGAAAAGCCCCGAAGTCCCAAAGCCCGGAGTTAATCCCGGTCGTCCATTGATGGGTTAACTTGAATCATGGATCTTCTCCCTTTGCTGCTTTGGCATTCAGCGATTCGGGAGTCTAGTGGTGATTAGGAGCTAAAGGTCTTAGTGCCCGGAGTTCTAGAGTCGATCACAGTCGTTGGTTGTTGGATAAGTGTGGACTGTTGATCCTTGGACCCTTTAGAATTTCACTAGTTCTGTGTTCAAATGATTTGAAGGGTATTGTGGGAAAAACCTTCGAAGCCCGAAGCTCCAGAGCACCGAAGTTGTCGCTTTCGAAATTTTTATCCCTGGGTTTTTCCTCGAGGTCACGTGAATACTTCGTTGGAGTAAAAGGACCCTTGTGAACTTGAAATTTTGCATAGTTAAAGGAGAAGAGGCATGTCGATAGGATTCTAACGGTTCTGTGGGGGCCCAAGATCCACTCTGGCTCCTGTGTAAATTGATTCTAGGTCGAGAGGTCATACAAACCCCAAGGAGGGGTGGGGGTTTTCATCAAGTGGTATCAGAGCGCAGAAAATATTTTTGTCTGATACCATCAAAACGGTATCAAAGAGGGAATAATCTCTGTGAAAAAGAATATTTGGAATCATGCCGCCAAGGAGATGCAAGGACAGACCTGTGGTTGATGCGTCTATGGAGGAATACATGAGACAACTTAGTGCAAGGTTGGATGCCATGGACATAGAACAAAGGAGAGTATCATAGGCTAGTGATGTCAGGGAAGTTGAAAGTGAAGATATAGAAGCAGAAGAAGAAGTTGTAGGAGAACAAGAAGTAGAAGAGAAATTTTTGAGATTTGTTGTGAAGTTGGGAATCAGAGCAAAAATGGAAGTCCTGATGTATGAAGGTAATTTGAATGTAGAAGAATTTCTTGACTAGATAAGTTATTTAAACATGTACTTTGACTATGAGGATATTGATGATGAGAAGAAGGTAAAGCATGCAATGACCAGATTTAAGGGACATGCAAATTTGTGGTGGGATGATTTACAAGTTGATAGGAGGAAAGGTAAGACTAAGATTAAGAGTTGAGATAGAATAGTATCTCTCAAGGATAAATTCATACCCAAGTATTATCAGTTGAATCTATTTAGAAGGTTGCAGAATCTGAGATAGAAAGGTTTTTCAGTGAAGGAGTATACAGAGTAATTTTATAAGTTGAATATAAGAGCAAGACACAGGGAGAATGATGAAGAGAAAGTAGCTAGGTATATAAATAGATTGAGGTATTAAATCCAGGATGAGATTAGTATGATGACAATGAGGAATGTATAAGATGCTTATTAGGTAACCCTGAAAGAAGATGAAAAATCGGCAAGGAAGTAGAGTCAGAGGAATAGGGGAAAGAATCATGACAGAGGAGAAAGAACCACCAGAGAGAAGTTCCATAAATTCAAGGAAAAAGCTGGAGGATTTAACAATCAGACAGAGAGAGGAGGATTTTCTAGAGGAGAATAATCTAGAGGAAGAAATGATTTTCCAGGAGGTAGAGGAAGAGGCGGAGGAGGAGAAGTGAAGTGTTATGCTTG
Organism: Picea mariana; assembly: GCA_032191745.1. Taxonomy (NCBI): domain Eukaryota; kingdom Viridiplantae; phylum Streptophyta; class Pinopsida; order Pinales; family Pinaceae; genus Picea; species Picea mariana. Next base: position 2,682 of record JASDQU011311517.1, read on the forward strand.
TGGGAAAATGGGGCACATGTCTTGGGAATGTCCTGAAAAGAATAATGTAGGAGTTAGAGAAGCTCACATTTCTGAGGAACAATAGAGAAAGGCGGAGACAAAGATGAAAGAAGAAGTATATTAATAAGGAAGATCCATAATGATGAGTAAATCTCTCGTAAAGCTAGAAAAAGAGGTACGGGAACCAATCCAGAGGAATAGTTTATTTAGAATTGCTTGCAAGACCAGAGACAGAGTATGCAAGGTGATCATAGATAGTGGGAGTAATCACAACTTGGTATCCATGGATATGGTGGAAAAGATAAAGTTGGATATGATAGCACATATGAGTTTGTACAGGGTGTCGTGGTTGTAGAAAGGACATCAAGTCATGGTAAGTAGACAATGTAAATTTGATTTTAAAATAGGTAGTTATAAGGATGAAATTTTATGTGATGTCATACCCATGGATGTTTGTCATGTTTTGTTGGGGAGACTATGGTAATATGACAGGAATGTCATACATGATGGGAAAAAGAATAATTATACCATTGAGAAAAATGTGTGTAAGCATATGTTGTTTCCACTAGAAGATAAGGGAGTCAAAGAGGAGGCTAGTTCAAGCATACTTCTCATAAGTAGGAAAGAACTCTTGAAGGAAGAAGAAGATCCCTATTGTTGTAGCCTAAGGATAGGAGAGATCAGTATATCTCTTGGAATGAGTTTCACGGGTGCTCATACTTATGAGGTAGTGATGCAAGAGGAATCCAAGGAAGAGGCCAAGGGGACAAAGGTTTTTAAAGCTAATAGCTTGTGTGTGATAGTAGGTGCAACAGAAGAATGTTCATTGGAGACTTTCAAAGAAAAGGAGAGTGGATAGAAGCCAAGTTATGTTCAAAAGGAAAATAAAGAAGAGGAGGCCCACACAATTGTGAGCCATATAAATATTCAAGAGGAGTGTTCAGATACCACACTCACTCAATGGGAGAAGGAGTTGAAGATGTTGTTGGATTGGTTAAACCATCCAAAGATAGAGGAAGACTATCAAAGGGATGAAATCATGAAGAATATCAAAGGAAACCTTCAGTAAGGTAAAAGTCCTGAGGAAATAAAGAAGAAGGAGAAGCAACCAGTGGATAATAACAACAACCTACAAAAAAACAATTTTCAGGAGAGAAAGATAGAGTTGCAACAAAAGAGCCAGTTAGGGGATAGGATGGACAAAGAATTGATGGAGTTGAGAGGGTTGGTAGAAAGGTCAACCAAGGATACAAGATAAGACTGTGGTGGTAAGCTCAATAAATCTCTGCAACTTATGATTTGGAGACCATAAGAAAACCTTGCAACAACAGGAGAACGACAAAAACAACAATAACAAAAAGGAAAAGAAGCAAATGGACAACTCTTAGTCAAAATCTAGGACCCTCGAGAATATCAAAAACAACAACAGAGCCATGAGCAAGAGCTCATGATTTTTTTTCAGCAGAGGAGTATGATGCAGGAGCATCACCATCGTCATTAATGAGGCAAGGTGGAAGATGACTCAACATCCAACGCAGCGCACTTAACTAGTTTGGATTCCAAGGAGGGCGCGTCACTTTAAATTTTGAAAGCCCTGTAATTAAAGATCCCAATAGATCTTCAATCTTGAGCCATTATATGTGCTCTAGGAGATTTTATTTTCTTTTAATGTTTGTAGGCTTGTACATATTTTGAACACCAGCTCATATTTATATTGTAATATTTCATTTATTGTAATAAGCCTAGTAGTGGGATGCTTTTAATTGTGATATGAAAGCACTAAGATAGTCTGGAGTGTTGATGTTTGGGCATCATTGGAAAGACATTCTACTAGATTGATAATTAATAATGAGATTATTAATTATTAAGCAATATTATTAATTATAATATTATTATAGTAATAATATATTTATGATATAAAGTATAAATATATATATAATAAAGTATAAAGCATAAAGCATAATATAAAGTATAAATATATTTATTACCCAAGGGACGCATCTCTTCATGGATGGTCACGATATGTTCTTTATATATATAACATCATCATTGTAATAAGATATCCATTCATTCACATACAATATCATCTCTTATGAAAAAATAAACATGGTATTAGAGAGGGATTGGGCTTAACTCCCTCATAGGAGGGCCCGGGAAAATAAGAGAGATAAGTGTTGGAGAAAAGCAAAGCATGGGATAGGTGTCTCATGTGGAAATGCAGTTTTGATTCTATTTGCATTGGTGACTACATGGAGGAGAAGATTGATCTGATGGTGAAGGAAGAATTCAGAAAAGTACAATTGTACTAGAGGTTAAATTTTTGGACTTACTATGTAAGGTGAATATGCAAGGAAAGGGCTACACCTTTGGTACAAAATCTGAAGTTGTTGTAGGACATAACTTCATAGACTATGGATTTTACTTTATACAGGAATATGGTATGTGACATACCATGAGTTCAGGTTATATGAATATTCAGATTCAGATTGGGATGGTAGTATTCCTGATCGGAAGAGTACTTCGACATATTGCTTCAGTCTAGGCTCCAGTATGGTTTCATGGAGCAGCAAAAAGCACTTGTGTGTAGCACTCAGTATGGTTGAGGCAGAGTATGTGGAAGCATGTGCAGGAAGGTACGAAGTATTGTGGATTCATAAATTGATGTCTTGGACTGAATTTGACTTATAGGTAAGACCTATAAGAAGAGGATGACGAGACTTGTTCTGGAGGACAAGTGATGAAGTTAGTAGGTTGAAGATTCAGTTGATATTCAGTGCTCGAGAGGGATCCAGAAAGTTGGTTCTAGAATGAGTTGGGTACTACAGTAAGGATCAAGATCCTCCATTATATGTAGGAAGCAGTCATGTGTGGTGCTCAGTATGGTTGAAGATGAGTATTTGGCAGCATGTGCAGAAGCAATATGGATTTAGAAGTTGTTGTTTGGGTTATTTGGTCTCAGATTGGAGGTGACTTGCATTTGGTGTGACATCCAGAGTTGCATGAAGTTTTCAAAGAACCCAGTGTTCCATGACAAGTCGAAGAATATTGAGATCAAATACTACTATATCAAGGGGGAGCAGTGAGGCTTCATTTTCGTGACTACAGAGGATCAAGTTGCAGACGTGTTTACCAAGCCGCTATCAAGGATGAAGATTGAGTACTTCGGGGAAAATCTTGGCATGGTCCCTGTTCAAAGGGAGTGTTCTCATCCAGCATGAAAAAGGGTTGGAATTGAGACAGGAGTGCACATGATCAGGTATTGATGCATCAGAGGGAGTGGATGTCCTGGGGACATGTTTTAGCTATTGAGAGCTACCCATAGAAATTGGTTGCATGGGGTGAATTCATGTTCACACTGAGACATGTGGAACTCATCCAGCATGAAAAAGGGTTGGCACTGAGTGTTCTCATCTAGCATGAAAAAGGGTTGGCACTGAGTGTTCTCATGCAGCGTGAAAAAGGGTTGGCATTGAGATAGGACTGCACATGATCAGGTACTAATGCATCGTAGGAACTGCATGTCTTGGGGACATGTTGTAGCTATTGAGAGCTACCCACAGACCTTGGTTGCATGGGGTGAATTCATGTTGCACTATGTATATATGAGGGTTGGCACTGAGACAAGAGTGCACATGATCAGGTATTGATGCATCGCAGGGAGTGGTTGTCTTGGGGACATGTTGTATGTATTAAGAGCTACCCACATACCTTGGTTGCATGGGGTGAATTCATGTTTCACTATGGATATCTGAGGATTTATAGATTCTCATGTTCAATAGTCAATGGATGTGATATCGTGTGGTGTCAGACTTTGAGTCTATGTCTCATGGAAGTGAGACTTGGTTGCTAGACAATTGGTACAGAAGGGAGCAATGAGGTTCCAATATGGTGTAGAAGGGACCAATGAGGCTCCAATATGTGGCTATCGATGAGAAGGTTTAGAATTTGCTAACAAATCCATTGTCAAGGATGAAGTTTGAGTACTTCAAGGAAAATATCAGCATAGTCCCTCTTCAGAGGGATTCATGGCTTCAAATGTTATTGCAGGGTATTGGATGTCATGCATAAGATATCCAAGTTTTTTGTGGGAAAATGGATAGTTTCATGATGGCATGTTGTATCTATTGGAGAGCTACCCATCGGCCCTGGATGCATGTTGTGAAGTCACAAGGGTGCACGTGATCAGGTACAAATGCATTGTAAGGTAGTGAATGTCCTAAGGACATGTTGTAGTTATTTGAGAACTACCCACATGCCTTGGATGCATTGGTTGTGAAATCAGAAGGGTGCACTTGATGAAGTACATATGCGTTGTGAGGTAATGGATGTCATGGTGACATGTTGAAGCTATTTGAGAGCTACCCACAGGAAATATTCAAAGGTAATTTTCAGAGGTAATATTGGCATAATGTAGAATGTCTCCCTCGCTGAGAGGGAGTATTGATGTTTGGGAAGCATCAGAAAGAAATTATACTAGATTGATAATTAATAATGAGATTATTAATTAATACGCAATATTATTAATTATAATATTATTATTGTAATAATATATTTATGATATAAAGTATAAATATATATATATATGTATGATAAAGTATAAAGCATAAAGCATAATATAAAGTATAAATATATTTATTACCCAAGGGACGCATCCCTTCATGGATGGTCACCATGGTCACCATATGTTCTTTATATATATAAAACTCATCATTGTAATAATATATCCATTCATTCACATACAATATCATCTCTTATGAAAAATTCAACATGGAGGGAAGGCTCTAGAAGCCCCCTCATGTATAAATCAATGTAATATATGCCCGAAAGAGGTTGTTAGAAGCTATTAGAAGTTCTTGAAAGAAGAATTTAAAATTTATAGATAGTTGATGAAACCCTTGTAAATATTTTTTGAAGGAATATAGAAAAAGAGAATTGCTTTCAGTTTATGAGCTTGCTTGTCTTTGAGTAACTAGGTAAATGATATGTTATTTATCTCTGTGTTTTATGTTTGTGTGTACATATAAATGGTTGGTTGAATGAATCCTTAATTTTCATTTAAGATTCAATTGTTTCTCTTTTGAAATCCCGGTGCAAGGAGTGCACAATTCCCACGCAAGGAGCGCGGAGGCTGAATCGTTACAGGTTCAGAAGCTCAGGATAGATTGCATAATTTTATGCAGAGAGAGCGTAAGGAGTGCGCCTATACTCGCAAGATTATAAAATCTCATAGGGGAGACCAGTGCTTAGAGTCGACACTTTGTTAAAGTGTTGAAAGAGCTCAGAGGAGAGATAGCGCAAGGAGTTCATAGGCAAATTTTACAAGCCCCGAGATCAGAGGAGAGATAGCGCAAGTGTGCGTAGAGCCTATGTAAGGAGTGCAGAAGGAGAGAACAGACTAAGTTCCATATTGCAAGGGAAGCACAAAGTGTGCACCAAGGTTTGATTTTTTTAAGTGTGAAAAAATCTCAGGAGGGAAGCACAAGTTATGCGTCGGAGTCCAAGTCTTTCAAGTGACAAAGATTGAGGATGGATAGCAATAATAAGTCCCCAAAAAGAGGAGAAATATCTTTGTTTTAAGGAGAGAGGATGAGATATCTTTGGGAAGTATAAGAATACCTCACAGACATTGGATGAAGGTAATAAGCACAAAAATTAAACTCTAAAGTCCTTTGGACTTCGTTGCTCTCGCAATTTTTAAGTGTGTGTTGCAAAGGAGGCAAAAGCCCCGAAATCCCAAAGATTAGATTCAATCTAGACCATTGTCTATCAGGCACATGTGTCCACAGATTATTGTGTATTTAGAATTCCATCAATCCAAAGGATCGTTGGTGAAAAGTGTTCAGGCATGAAAAGGTTTGAAGTCTTGAAGCCCGAAGTTAATCCTGGTTGTCCGTTGACGGGTGAACATGAACCGTGGATATCCGCCTGTTGCCAATTTGGCATTTGGAAATTCGGGATTCTAGTGGTGATTAGGAGCTTAAGGTCCTGACCCCCGGAGTTCTGGAGTGGATCACAGTTGTTGGTTGTTGGAGAAGTGTGGATCGTTGATCCTTGGACCCTTTGGGAGTTCTCCAGTTCATCATTCGGAGGATTTGAAGGGTATTGTGGAAAAAACCTCTGAAGCTCGAAGATCTGAAGCATCAAAGTTGTCTCTTTCAAAATTGTAAGCCTCGTGTTTTGACCCAAGGTCACGTGAAGACTCCGTTGGAGTAAAAGGACCCTCATGAACCTGAATTTTCACATAGTTAAAGGAGAAAATGCATGTGGATAGGATTCTAAGGGTTCTTTGTGGATGCGAGAGCCACTCTGGCTCCTGTGTAAATCGATCCTAGAATGGGAGGTCACGTGAACCCCAAGGAGGGGTGGGGGTTTGCATCAAATTTCAGGCATATGTTGACCTTGATAATTTTAAAAATATATATAAATAATATTTAAAATTTCCAAAAAATACACGGCACAATAAAAACGGGTTCTCTAAAAGTATACAAGTTTTTGGAACAAAAATCCATCATTAATATAATCAACACTTGCATGAACAAAAACATATACCTTATATTTTTTTGGAAAAATAAGATACCACTGTTAGAAGAAATCAAATGTGACCTAGTTATTCACAATAACTATGAATAAAAGTTGTATATTTGGAAAGCTAATTCAATTTCCTACATTTCATCGTATTACACCATATTCAAATTTATTGTAAAAGTACCTTGAATAATCCCTCCAAGTTAAAAAATTGTTGTTTTTCCAGGTTTGCATTGCCACTAACGCGTCATGAGAGACCATCATTAGCTTTCACTCACTCTGGAATATGGGTGCCATCAATAGGTTTTGCGCATTGGAAATAGGTCTCAATTCATAAACATGGTCAAGGGGGAACAGGAGGCTTTCAATCTTAATGAAACTTCTTGAGATCAAGTGTCATGGCTAGGGGAGGAAAACACTTCTAACTTAGGCCCTAAATGTACCTATAAACTACAAAATAATTCCCCTTTAGGGGGTCTTTGGCATAAAAGTTGGATATGGATCCATTATGATGTTTTTCAAACTAAGCACCATGAGTTACGGGGCCTTAACCATGGTTGAGAAAGGAAAAGAAGTTCCTTGGGATATTGTTTATTCTTCTCAAGATCAAGAACTTTGAATGAGTCCTCAAACCAAAACAAAAGTCCTTTGTAAAGGTTTTATGTAGGCCTATGAGTGGGATACATGCACCATGATTAGGTTTTGTGCATTGAAAAAAGGTTTCAAATGGAGAAATGATGACCTGAAGCCCTAATTAAACCTTCTTGAACTTGAGTTCCATGAACAACACCTAGAAACCGCGTCATGATTCCTCCATGGGGAGCCTTTGGCATCTAAGTTGAATATGAGTGTCATTACAAGGTCTTGGTCATCATGTATGGGTCTTGGGTCTTTACCATAGTTAGGGGAGATAAATAAGATCCTATATCCCTAAACATTGCTTCGTAGGCTCAAGCTCCCAACCACCACATATGACCTATGTAGGGTATCATTCACCTACAAGTGGGATATTAATGGCATGAATAGGTTAGTTGTAAACAAAGAATGGGTCTCAAGGTATAACTAGGGTGAAGGGACAACAACAAGATTTTTATTCCCTAAATTAATCTTCTCCTGGTCAAGCACCAAGAACAACACCTACAACCCCTAAATCTTCTCAAGTTGCAGTCCCATGAACACGTCCTCGAACCACCATGTTAGGCTCCAATCTACTGTTGTAAATGAGAGTGCAAATGATTGTCAATCCGGTGTTTGTAAGACTTAGACGCACATCCAAAATATATGGATTTAGAGATAATTTTTATTCTTTAATGGGAATAAACCAAAACCTATTCTAATGGTTGAATATGGAAGAGATGCTAAGCTTCTATTTAGAAGTCCTATTCATAGATCTCATAACAGTAATCAGTAATTGTTTTCCTAAAGAGTATCAACAACAAGCATTCAAGAGATGTTCGAACTAGTTCTAAGACTTATCAAATGCTAGAAGGAAAAAACTATTATTCAAGAGATGCATTCATTGTCTTCTTTCATTCATTAGAAACTATCATCAATTTAAATCAAAAGTACTGAAAGCGTAAATAACTCAAAAAGCATTCGTGATTATCTTAATGCTTGAAGGCAAACCACACATTGAATTCTTATTCAAGAAATCATTCACAATATGAGTAAGGATTTGAAACATTAAGCAGATGAATTAGCTATGGAATTCATCTAACTACAGCAAGATATGAATAAAACTCATCTACAACAATATCTAATTTAAAACATGTATCAAAGATTACTTGAAAAGAACATAAAGAAAGAGTGTACTAGTTTGGCAAAGGGGGCCCTCCAATGCTTCACTTGTACACTTGAGTTGTCTCAGCTAAGAAAAAGATCCAGAAGCATTCACATCATCATATCATAGGCATTATCAAGAACAAAATGTAGAACTGATCTCAAGATTGCAAATTCCAAAGTTTCTTCATTCACATTCAAGGTTGCCATACTAGTCTATGCTTTAGAGTATTTATACAAGAGTTTTAAAACTAAAAATGCTAATAAATATCCTAAATATCATGATCATATCCATAATATATTCTAGGAAGGTTGAATTCCCCCTTCAGATCCACAATATATGACCAAATCCCACGAAAATCCAAAACTATCCATAATTTAAGGCTAAAACATGGTATTTTCTGCTGAAGTGGCCCTGTTTGACCAGCGTTGACTAGACACCTGGAAGGCTCAGATCTCTAAGATGATAGCTCATTATCCATCCTTGTACATCAGGGATTATGACCCAAGTCTTAGATTTCTCCCAGGTTTCCTGCAAGTACACGAACCTAGGAGCAATTACGGGATTTAGTCAAATCCTGTAATTTCTGATAAATTTTCAATTTTAATGCCAAAATTTAGAAAACTCAATTCTTAAGCTAAAGAATGATAAATATACCTTGCATAAGATGTTTTATGGAAAATATGGAATGAAATTAAGTCAAAATGAATGGATATAGAGGGAAAAGTGTAGTTTATAGAGTAAAAGGAAGCATAAAAATGTACTCAACATCTCCCCCAAGAGGAAGTCTTTGCATGTCCTCATGCACAAAAATGTCCCTGAACCTCTGTCACTAATCTTCTGCCACCTCTTCTTCCTGCAATAATGTTTCCACATTCACTTGATCTATATGAAGTGCTTTCATTCTTTGATATTTCTCTTTATTTTCCTTTTTCTGTTGAAACCACTTATAGGTTTGTTTGGAGATTAACTTGTTTTGTTTTTTAAGCTTCTTGTTCTTCTTCTTCAAAGTTTCATTCTCCTCCTGTGTTTTATGGCTTTGATTCCTTATCATTTCATTCTCTATTTTTATGTATCTTTCCAGGACTTTAATCTCCTTGATTTTTCTCTTCATTTTCCTTATTTTCTTATTTTTCCTATCAAGTTCAAATGTGGACCCACCAGCCACTTCTTCCATTTGAGTTTCTTATTTCATGTCTTTAATTAATTGTTCCACATATTCTCTCATTTGTTCATATGTGGAAGTTTCCTATTCTTCAAAACCATCATTTTCCAATGATTGTGCCTCTAGAGTCTGAATATGTGCATATTGTGCTTGCTGTGCTTCATCATCATTTTCTTGTATTTGGCCCCTTTGAACTTGTTGGCGTTTCCTTGATTTTCTTTCATATGTGGTAAAAATCTTGTCTTTTTCTTCAAATTGTTTCTCCTTTATCACCATGCTTCTTGTTCTTCTCCTCCCCATAGGCAGTTTTGAGCTTGTTGCCTTGGGGTTCTGTACTTCTTCCTCATCATCCGTCACAACTAAAATTTGTTCCTCCTCTTCTTCCTTCTTTATTGTTTCAAAACCATTTTCAATGATAAACTATTGCCAAGTCAAATTTTGCTTCTGTAGTTCATATATAATGATCATTTTAATAAAACCATAGTGATATAAACTCTTTTTTGTGTTCCTTCCTTGTTTTTGGACAGCCTTAGCCATCTTAGAAAGGCTTTGTAATAGAAAATAAGGCATATTGATTTCACGGTCACCTTTTAAGTGTTGTAGAAGTTTAATGTGATATAGGTAGATGATGCTAAATATTCCCTCAAAAATTATAAATTTCTGTATGAGATATGCTAATTCATCCCAAGGATGAATCAACCAACTCCTTGGAATTCCCTTCTTCCAATTTATTGTTGCTACCCTTGATCTGGAGATAAAATATGCCCATGATTTATCTTTGAAATGCGTGGTTTTGAAATATATTTCTCCTATTTGAGGAAGTCCAGTGAAATGTGCAATCATATCTTCATATATCCTAATGGTAAGGTTTCCAAAAATAGCCCTTTCCCCATCAAATGAGTGAGCAAATTCTAAAGAAACTTCTTCACAAGATCCATCAAAATTTTCAAAGAAACCTATCCACTATTTTTGCTCCAAAATTTGTATACAATCCCTATGAATGTCTGATGTAACAAGATTCCCTGGTTCACATCTAGACACCATACTTCCAAGTTTTAAGAGAAAGACCCTAAAATATTTCCACTGTTTATAGAAAGGAGGACTAAAAATTTCAACCCTGCAATTCTTTTGACCAAGATTTTTTTAAACTTGCAAACTCTATGTGGATTTAATTATGTGCATGGTCTTCAATAAGATTTTTTTGTTCAAAAGCAAAGGAAATCTTATATTTTTCAAATTCCTAAGTTGTTCTCTGTTCTTCAATCATAAAAATTTTATATGCAAAGGTATACCTGGTAATTTCAAAAAAATTCTCAGGCTTCTTTTTGAATTCCAGCTCAATTTTCCTTCTCACGGTCGGCCTTTGCTAGAAATGAACTGTCCTGTTTTCAAAATGTACCACAGGATGTTGAATTTTACACTTAGTTTTTCAAATTTTTGAGTTCGAACTTACCTTCAATGGCCAACTCCTATTTGGATATGTTCTCTTGCCTTTGCTCACCACGTATCTCCTTCAACCTCCGCGTTTTTTCGCAGGATGAGAATGTTGTATGTTGACAGTGAAATTGTCAACATGCAATTCATTTTCTATCAGAGATCTCGGGATAGGAAGGCGTAGGAGGGAACAATGTGCTAGAGCGTAGGGATTTGGGATGGCGTTGGCATGGTGAAACAGAGTGTGCAATTTTGAAATGGAGGTAAGTGTATGCAGGGGTGCGTCGACGGTTTGAGTCTGGGGAGCATGCAAGTGAGACACAACAATATGAAAATCGTTTGAGTCTTATTACTTTTATGAAGGGAGGAAAATCGTTGGAGGAGATTTAGACAAGGGTTTTTTTATCATTTTTTTAAAAATGGGTTTGTATAGCGATCATAGCTGAAGGTGTTGTTATGTTTGTACCTTTGTACTTTCCCTCCTCATTGCAATCATCATAAGAAATGGGTTTTTTAGAAAATGCGTTCACTTATAACTCCTTAATTCATTTCTTTGAGTAACCAATCTCTTCATCAAGCATGAAACCTTTCTTCTTATGACCCCTTTTTAAATGTATATGCAAACAACCTTTAATCTATGCAACAACAATTCAGTCTGTGTATGCAACTTATGTCTTCAGAAATAGAGCATTTGACAGCTCAAAACAAACAATGTGTTTTTATTTGAAACCCGATCCTTCCTTATAACTTCTTTTGAAACCAAAATTGGTTCCTTTGAGTACCATTTTTAATGCTTTTGAGGATATATGAAAATGGAGTGATGAAAAGATGATGTAGGGGAAAGGAAAGATAGGATATTTATCATTGCTTAGCTTAGGAAGAATTTATCAAATTTAAAGCATTAAAAAGGAAAATATATACTAACTTGTTTGCTCATTGTGTTTTGCTTGACTGAAGTTGGATAGAACGTTGATGTGAGTCTTTAATTTCCTCTTGTATTTCTTTTTCTTAGTATCTCAGGTCCCTCTGCTGAATGGAATTGATCTTCTCAGGTCTCTTGCTGAATGAAATTGATATTTTTCTCAGGTCCCTCTGCTGGATGGATTTGATATTTTCCTTAGGTCCCTCTGCTGAATGGAATGGATACTTTTCTTAGGTCCCTCTGCTGGATGAAATTGATGCTTTCCGCAGGTCCCTCTACTAAATGGAATGGATACTTTTCTCACGTCCCTCTGCTAAATGAAATGGATACTTTTCTTAGGTCCCTCTGCTGGATGAAATTGATGCTTTTCTCATGTCCCTTCTGCTGGATGAAATTCATTTTTTTAATGCATGCTATCATCTATAGAAGGCTTGAAAGGTTTTCAAAATGTATACCTTATCCCCCTCAGCCTTATTTATTGACTTGTCCTCAAGTCTCAGAGATAACTATTTGTAAAACTTTTGAAGTTGAAAAATGAAACTAGAAGTTAATAATGAAAATTATTATATATATATATATATATATATAAGGAGAATGTGAAGGAGACACATGATTCTGTCTCTCCAACACTTCCATCTCATTCTATTGAGATATCTGCTGCAGAAAGTCTTCCTTGTTTACAAACTTATTGTAGAGCTTTAGCCTATGTCATTTGACTATGAATGAGCTTGCCTCATCGTTTATTGTTTGTAGTTTGACTGAGCCATTGTCATATACTTCTGCAATCTCATATGGACCAAGCCAATGAGTTGTAAATTTATCTTTGAAATCTTTGAATTTTGAATCAAATAACAAATCCCAGTCTCCTTCTTTGAATTGTTTCTTCTTGATGTACTTATCATGCCAATGTGCCCTTTGTTGTTGTATCAAAGTGTTGTGTTTAACTGTTTCCTGTATCATCTCATCCAATTGATTTAGTTGCATGATCCTCTCTTTGTGTGCTTCAGAAAGATCTATTCCTAAATCAACTGCTAGTTTAAAAGTATGAATTTGAAATTCTATAGGTAACAAAACTTGCTTACCATAGACCAACTGATAAGGAGTGAACCCAATACTATTTTTATAGGTGATTATGTATGATCATAATGCTTCTTGAATATTGTCTAACCAATCTTTTCTATGTGTTTGGACTGTCTTGGTCATGATTGCTTCTAAAGTTTTGTTAGTAGATTCCACCTGTCCATTTGCTTGTGGATGATAGGGTGTAGATTTCTGATGCTTGATCTAATATTTGCTTGCTAAGTCTTTCACCATTTTAGAAGTAAACTGTGCTCCATGGTCTATTACAATCTCCCAGGGTACTCCAAATCTAACAAATATTTCTTCAAAGAGGAAGTTGACCACTGACTGTTCTGTAGCTCTCACTAATGCTTTGGCTTCCACCCACTTTGTAACATAATCAGTACATACTAAGATGTATTGCTTCCCTTTTGATGGTGGATTTATTGGACAAATGAAATCAAGAGCCCATTTTTCAAATGGATCAATGTGAACTTGTGGTTTGAGAGGCATCTCATCGGTTGGAAGTGGATTTCCCATCCTTTGGCAGCTATCACAACTTTGGACATATTTCTTGGAATCTTTGAAGATGGATGGCCAATAATACCCTAAATTGAGTATTTTGTATGCTGTCCTCTTATCTACAAAATGACCACCACAAGGTTCATCATGGCAAGATTTTAGTATTTCTAAAATCTCATCTTCTCTTACACATCTTCTAATTATGAGGTCATATCCTATATAAAAGAGATCTCCATCAATCCATGTGTATCTAGCACTTTGTTTAATTATCTTTTTCTTTTCTTTGGATGTGAAAGATGGAGGTAACATCCCTGATGATAAATAGTTGGCCATATCAACATACCATGGAGTTATAACTTTTGCAAGTAATTTGAATAATAGCAAATCTATTTTACTAAAATTTTCAATGAATCTTCGGTAATAGCCTGCATATCCAAGAAAACTTCTCACATCTTTTTGGCTTATTGGTTACAGTAGATTTACAATGATTTGTATTTTTGCAGGATCCGCTGTTATTCCTGATGATGAAATATGATGACCCAATACTACTCCTTCAGTTAACATCATAAAACATTTTTCATTGCTAAGAGACAAATTTGTTTCTATGCATCTTATTAGGACTTTTTCCAAGTTTTTCAAGGATTTGTCAAAAGAATCACCATGCATAGAGAAATCATCCATATATACCTCTACACATTCATGTACTAAGTCAGCAAAAATGGCCAGAACTGCTCTTTGAAAAGTAGTTGGATCATTACATAAACCAAAAGGTAATACCTTATAAGCATATGTACCCCATGGGCATGTAAAAGTAGTTTTGTCCTGATCCTCTAATGCTATATTGATTTGGTTATAGTGATGTCGACACCCTCCCCACACAGCCTGTAGGTCAAAAGGTCCACGTCGACTCACAGGATCTTTTCTCTTACACGGCCCGAAGAACTCTAAGGCTCTTCTAATTCCCTATCGGCAATTCTACACCCACAACAATCTCCAGGGGATCTCCTCTTTACACTTAGGAGATCGGAACTCGCGACTTCACGAGGTCTGTGGTCGAGAATCGGACTCTCGAATCCCTGAAACTCGATAACCAGTCAATGCTGACTTTTTCCTATCAGGGTTTTCCCTATCACGATTTCGCCACTCGCGATGTCAAGCAACCTGCTTTACCGACTCCTGAACCTCGATACGCCGAAACTCCGACACACGTGTGAGTTTGAATTTTCAACACCCCGTCACCTCTATCGGGATTTCAGACTTCACGGTATCGTAAATCCAGATGAAAATGTTTCGGGACTTCTCGCCATGAAACCCTGATAAGATGTGCCACCTGTCCACCTACTGACCCTTGTGGCCCCACACTGTTCCTTTAGCCTATTGGGATATTGCGTATCGAAATATTGCGATCCCTGATGCTGTGTTTATGGAGTTTCAACCCACGAAATCTCGACGCACGATTTCACGCGTAAATTCAACGGCCCTTGCGGCTCAGATTGACGGTCCTGCCCCTCCTGAGCTTTGAACCTCTTGAGAATATGTCATTGTATCTTCCCTGCACCTTTGCGAGATCTAACGGCTCATGGAGTTTTCACGAAATCTCCTCAGAGAATTTCATTTGTCCGTCCTTCCTTGGTGATTCCTACAAAGGACCAAGTGTTCCTCTGCGGAAACTTGTCTATCTACGTGCACACTTGCAACGCCTTCTAACTACTCTACAGCACAAGATCCTATGATACTCTTCGAATATGAACCTTTCTGAAGAACTCTGCACGCACTCCTTGTGGCATATTTTCAAACACTTCAAGTGCCTGAATTTCCTTGACCCTGTGCACCCCTGCAGTAGCAGTCCTTAAATATCTCACTCAAGTTCGCAACCCTAAGACTTTTATTCACCTGCACACTCCTTGCACGGCTCCTATGTCCAACTGCACTTTTGAGAGAATGAGAACAAGAATAAAACTATCTGAGCTTTAGAGATGTAACCCTGAATTCTTGTCGATGCACTCCTTGCGGACAATTCAACTGCACTCCTTGCAGGAATTCTTACTCAAATAGAGAAACAATTGAAAATCATTCCATTGTCCTTTCTGACTTCAATTCAACCATGAAATCATATACACATCACATAGAGCAAATGTATAACAGGAATCAAACATTCATGAGCATATCATCGATACACAAAGAACAACACAAAACCATGAATTTGAATCAAACTCTTCTATTAATCCAAATATCTGTACATGGGTGTTCTTACAAAGCTCTCTGCATGCTCTTACTCTTCCTTCTTCAGAATAATGTTACAATACACAATGAGGGTGTCTATATCTGGTTTCCCTCTTGCGTTCTCAAACAGTCTAATATAGAATTAAATTCTATCTACTTGCATTAACTATCTTAAATGCCTCTCTACCTACTAAGGACGAGAGCTAAAGGCTCAAGGTCCGATTACATTATACAAGTGCGCTTCATCTTAATGGTTTATTTAATATTGCGCAACAACTTCCAAGGTGATTTCAAAATTTGTGTTAGCGCTCTTGTCCAACTATCCATTGTCTTCCGCGCTGACTCGCTTGATGTGGGAGATGCTCCTGCATCATACTCCCTCGCTTGAAAACTTTCATGGGCTCATGTCCATGAGCTCGTGCATGGTCTGTCCATGCTTCTGTATTTCCACTTCGCTCTCCCAGCTGGCATCTTCAACTGGATGGTTCTTCCATTTGACCAGATACTCAAAGTATTGTTTTCAGCTGGTCCTCTTACTCACTCTTTTATCCAGTATGCACTCCATCTGCGGCCTTTCTGCTACTGGCATTTTCTTCATCCACTGGATCACTGGATGCTCATTTCGAGTCTTTATCTCCCCAGCTTTATATGGGTACAAATCTAAGATATTGAATATCGTAGATATTCTGATCCCATTGGGTAATTCAATCTCGTAAGCATTTGTTCCAATTTTCTTTAAGACCCTACATGGCCCAATTTTCTTCATCTTCAACTTATTGTATGTTCCCCTCAGGAACCTTTCTTTCCTTAAATGTGCCAGAACCAGGTCACCAACCTTGAACTGAAGTTGTCTTCTATGTTGATCGGCTCTGCGCTTATACCCTTGGCTCGAATTCTACAATCGTTCCTTCACCTAGCTGTGAAGTTCCTTCATCGCCTCTACGAATTCTTCTGCACTAGCGCTTCTAGTCGCAGTTTGTTCTGAATCCCTCAGTTCAAAAATTCCTCTTGGATGCATTCCATAGACAATCTGGAATGGACTCTACCCTGTGCTCCGGTTGACTGAGTCGTTATATGCAAACTCTGCCTGCGACAATATACTGTCCCACTAACTGTGGTGCTCTGTCACCAATATTCTCAGTAAGTCTCCCAGACTTTTGTTCATGACTTATGTCTGTCCATCCATCTAAGGATGGTAAGCCGAACTAAATGCCAAGTTATTTCCAAGCTTCTTCCATAAGGTCCTCCAAAAATTCCCTATGAACTTTGTGTCTTGATCAACAACTATACTCCTCGGCAACCCATGAAGTCGAATGACCTCTTTGAAAAACAGGTTTGCAATGTGAGTGGCGTCACTGGTCTTCTGACATGGAATGAAGTGTGCCATCTTGGAAAATATATCCACCACCACAAATATTGAATCAACACCTCTTTGTGTTCTTGGCAACCCCAATATGAAATCCATGCTAATCGCATCCCACGGCCTCTGTGGTTTGGGCAATGGTTGATAGAACCCCGCATTCTGTTTCCTTCCCTTCGAATGCTGGCAAATTCTGCATCTGTCCATGAATCTCTTGACATATGCTCGCATTCCCGGCCAAAAATATGACTCATTCAATTTTGCAAACGTCTTGTCGTGACCAAAGTGCCCTGCCAATCCTCCACTGTGTTTCTCCTTCAACAAATTCTCCCTCATGGAGCAATGCAGAATACACAGTTGATTACCCTTGAATAGAAATCCTTCTTGGATCATGTACTATATCCACTAGCTTCTGTCTCTGAGAATTGGATTCTCAGCTGCTTCATATGCCTCCTAAAAATCTGGATCATCAACGTACTTGTCCCTGAGATCATCAAAACCTAAAGTTTTGACCTTAAACTCCTGCAACAACAAACATTTCATGCTCAAAGCATCAACAACGTTTTTAGCAGTACCAGAAATATGTTTAATCACAAATGTGAAATTTTGCATATATTCAACCCATTTGACATGTTTCTGATTCAACTTCTCTTGTTGAGTCACAAACTGCAATGCATGATTATCACTGTACAAGAAAAATTCTTTCGGGATCAAGTAATGCTTCCATTTCTTCAATGCATGTATGATAGCATAGAACTCCTTGTCATATGTAGAGCACTTCAATTTCACTTCATTCAGCTTCTCGTTGAAGTATGCTATTGGCCTGTCTTCTTGACTCAAGACTGCCTCGATTGCAAATCCGCTTGCATTGCATTTCACCTGAAATGTCTTTTGGAAATCCGGCAACACCAAAATTAGTTGTTCCGTAATCTTCCTCTTCAACAAATTAAAACTCTTCTCAGCCTCTTCTGTCCAGTGAAAATATTTGTGTATTTTCTTCACTGTGTCCATCATCGCTGTGCTAATTTCACTGAAATTCCTGATGAATTTTCGGTAGAAACTAGCCAATCCATGAAAACTTCTCACCTCAAATATGTTCTTCGGTGATGGCCAATTCTTGATCACTTCCACCTTATCTAGATCCATTCTCAACTCATTTGCAGAAATAACAAATCCCAGATAAATGAGCTCTATCTTCATAAATGAGGACGTCTTCATGTTTATCAACAACTTCTCCTGTTGTAATCTCTGCATCACTGTAGCCAAATGCTTCAGATGCTCTGCCATTGTTTTACTGTAAACTAGTATGTCATCCAAATACACAATGACAAATTTCTCGATAAACTCCTTCAGGACTTCGTTCATCAACCTCATGAAGGTACTTGGCGCATTTGTTAAGCCAAACGGCATAACAAGCCATGCATACAACCTTTCATTTGTTTTGAATGTTGTCTTCCATTCATCACCTTTTCTCATGCGAATCTGGTGATAACCGCTTTTCAAATCAATCTTTGAAAAATATTTTTCTCCACTCAAGCAATCCATCAGATCACCCATCCTCGGTAGTGGAAATTTGTACCTGATGGTTATCTTGTTAATCGCCCTCGAGTCAGTACACATCCTCCAGCCTCCATCTTTCTCTGGACTGAGTACTGTTGGAACATCACATGGACTCAAGCTTTCTATGACCAAACCTTTGTCCAACAAATCTTGGACTTGCCTCTTAATTTCTTCATTCTCCTACGGCGTCAACCTGTATGCAGATTTGTTTGGCAAACTGGGTCCTGGTATGAGGTCAATATGATGACTCACACTTCTTATCGGTGGCAATGAACAAGGTAATTCATCCACTACAATGTCAGCGAACTCTTCCAGCAGTTCCTGAACTTCTTCTGGTAAATCATCCACTCTTGTGCTAGTTAGAACAATCCTCGGTTTTCTGACCACAATGAACTATGGATCCTCCTTCTTCTTAACCTCATTAAGAAGTTCCTTCCCACTCATGAGAAGTATTGTATTGCTTACTTCCGACTTCACCTCCTTATTCTTACTTGGAAGTAACATGTGTGTCCTCCCATTCTTCTCTAGAGTGAATGTGTTCATTAGCCCATCATGAATCACATTCCTGTCATACTGCCATGGTCTACCCAGCAATAGATGAAAAACATCCATAGGAATGAAATCACATAAGATCTTATCATTATATCCTCCTATCTTGAATTCAATTAAACATTGTTTAGTGATAGTTACCTAGTGTCCTTTTTGTAGCCACGAAACTCTGTATGGGCTTGGATGATCAGTTGTCTCTAGCTTCGACTTCTCTACCATCTCCGTAGAAACAAGATTATCCATGCTACCACTATCTACGATGACCTTGCATATCCTGTCCTTGGTCTTGCAAGCAGTCCTAAAAAGTCTGGTCCTTTGGACTGAACTTTCCACCTCTTTCTTGGGTGTCAAAAGGACTTTTCGCATCATCAGCGATCTTCCGCCTTCAGTGTCTTCTGCCTCAACATCTCGCCTCTGTGCTTCGGCGATGTGAGTTTCTCCAATTTATTTCTTTTTCTCGGGACACTCATAGGACTTGTGCCCATTCTTTCTGCATGTGAAGCATGTGATTACTCCACCTCTTCCTCTTCCTCTGCCTCTAGTACGAGGAAAAGTGTTGTTGTCAGCATAGTCTCCTCTCTGCTCATTATGTTGTCCTCTTTGTGAGGTTCCACCTTTTTCTATTCAAGTCTGAGGTTTCTTCCATTCCTCCTTGGGCTTCTGATATTTAACCTAGGCAACTGATTTTCCTCTGAGCTGACTTCTACCTCGGCCCCTCTGACTCTTCTTTCGGTTCAGATTCTCTTTAGCTTTCAGAGCCATATGATAAGCATATTCCATCGTTTTTATGGTTACCATGCTCATCTCATCCTGAATATCATACCTCAGGCCATTCATGTATCTGGAAACCTTTTCATCATTGCTCTCCTGATGACCTGCCCTGATGTTCAGCTTATATAACTCCTCAGTGTATTCCTTCATTGTCATCAGCTTCTGTCTCAGGTTTTGCATCCTCCTGAACAAAGTAATTTGATAATCCCTCAGGATGAATTTCGTTTTCATCTTCGCAATCATTCTATCCCAACTCTTGATCTTCTGCTTTCCCTTGCAGCGTCTGTCAGTTTGTAGTTCATCCCACCACAATTCTGCATGTCCTTTTAATCTTGTGATGTCATGCTTGACCTTCTTGTCTTCTTCGACATCTTCATAGTCGAAATATGTGTCTAGAGCTCTAATCCAGTCTAGAAGCTCCTCTGCATCCAAGTTTCCCTCATAAACTGGAATGTCCATCTTCACCTTTGCACCCATCCTGGCAATAGCTTTGATCAAATGTTTGTTTGATGCATCTTTGGCTGCAACTTCTTCTTCACGTTCAGCCTCAACTTCGCTTTCAGAGTCACTGAGATCCCCTGCACTGGCCGTGCATCTTTGCACTGTCTCCATGTCTTCAAGTCTAGCTCGTAGATCACGCATCTCTCTCTCCATAGCTGTATCTGTCATCTGTCTGCCTCTTCTTCTCAACATTTTCCTATCCTCTGGTGGATTGGGTGTCTGTGCATCCCTTCTCCTGGGTGGCATGGTGAATCTCTTTCTTTGCTACAGAAAGCAAAGAACCTTTATGTGCTCTGATACCACTTGATGTCGACGCCCTCCCCACATAGCCCGCAGGTCGGAAGGCCCATGTCGACTCACAGGATATTTTATCTTACACGGCCCGAAGAACTCTAAGGCTCTTCTGATTCCCTATTGGGAATTCTACACCCACAGTGATCTCCACGGGATCTCCTCTTTACACTCAAGAGATCGGAACTCGCGACTTCGCGAGGTCCGTGGTCAAGAATCGGACTCTCAAATCCCCAAAACCCGATAACCATTCAACACTGACTTTTTCCTATTGGGGTTTTCCCTATCGCGATTTCTCCACTCGCGATGTCAAGCAACTTGCTTTACCGACTCCCGAACCCTGATACGTCGAAACTCCGACACACGCGTGAGTTTGACTTTTCAACACCCCGTCACCTCTATCGGGATTTCAGACTTCGCGGTATCGCAAATCTGGATGCAAATGTTTCAGGACTTCTTGCCACAAAACCCTGATAAGATGTGCCACCTGTCCACCTACTGACCCTTGTGGCCCCACACTGTTCCTTTAGCTTGTCGGGATATCGCGTATCGGAATATCGTGATCCCTGATGATGTGTTTACGGAGTTTCAACCCACAAAACCCCGACGCACGATTTCACATGTAAATCCGACGGCCCTTGTGGCTCAGATCGATGGTCCTGCCCCTCCTGAGCTTTGAACCTCTCGAGAATATGTCGTTGTATCTTCCCTGCACCTTTGAGAGATCTAATGGCTCACGGAGTTTTCACGAAATCTCCTACAAGAATTTCGTCCGTCCGTCCTTCCTTGGTGATTCCTGCGAAGGACCAAGTGTTCCTCCATGGAAACTTGTCTATCTGCGCGCACACTTGAAACGCCTTCTAACCACTCTATGGAACAAGATCCTGTGCTACTCTTCGACTCTGAACCTTTCTGAAGATATCTGCATGCACTCCTTGCGACAGATTTTCAAACACTTCAAGTGCCTGAATTTCCTTGATCCTGCGCACCCCTGCAACATTAGTCCTTAAATATCTCACTCAGGTTCACAACCCTGAGACTTTTCTTGGCCTACGCACTCCTTGCATGGCTCCTGTGTCCAAATGCACTTTTGAGAGAATGAGAACAAGAGTAAAACTATATGAGCTTCAGAAACACAACCCTGAATTCTTGTCGACGCACTCCTTGGGGACAATTCAATTGTACTCCTTGCAGGAATTCTTACTCAGATAGAGAAACAATTGAAACTCATTCCATTGTCCTTTCAGACTTCAATTCAACCATGAAATCATATACATAGCACATAGAGAAAATGTATAATAGGAATCAAACATTCATGAGCATATCATCGATACACAGAGAACAACAGAAAACCATGAATATGAATCAAACTCTTCTATTAATCCAAATATCTGTACATGGGTGTTCTTACAAAGCTCTCTGCATGCTCTTACTCTTCCTTCTTTAGAATAATGTTACAATACATAATGAGGGTGTCTATATCCAGTTTCCCTCTTGCGCTCTCAAATAGTCTAATCTAGAATTAAATTCTATCTACCTGCATTAACTATCTTAAATGCCTCTCTACCTACTAAGGACGAGAGCTAAAGGCTCATGGTCCAATTACATTATACAAGTGAGCTTCATCTTAATGGTTCATTTAAGATCACGCAACAACTTCCAAGGTGATTTCAAAATTTGTGTTGGCGCTCTTGTCCAGCTATCCATTGTCTTCCGCACTGACTCGCTTGATGTGGGAGATGCTCCT